>LGRX02019023.1:0-14987 GCA_001247695.2 Cymbomonas tetramitiformis | reverse complement strand
GCGCGTGCCCGGGGAGCTGTCCCCACATATTGAACATCCCAACCTTCTACAACCGGGCGCCTTGCCACCATGATGCACACCGTCGCCCATACGGTACCGCCCACCATCACATGGAGCCCCTAAGGTTCGGGCGCGTGTCCAGGGAGCTGTCCCCACATCGCAGCCGTCACCGACAGACTGCGCACTTCCCATGCGACTATCCCATACACACCGCGACCCACACCGTACCTCGGTGACGCCAAGGGTCCGGGGGCGCGTAGAGAGTGCTAACAGCCCTCTTAACACGCAACTCCCGACCCATGGGCATCCACAACAACCCACCACAAAACATACCTCGGGTTACAGGCGCGTGCCCGGGGAGCTGTCCCCACACATTGAACATCCCAACCTTCTACAACCGGGCGCCTTCCCACCATGATGCACACCGTCGCCCATACGGTACCGCCCACCATCACATGGAGCCCCTAAGGTTCGGGCGCGTGTCCAGGGAGCTGTCCCCACATCGCATCCGTCACCGACAGATTGCTGCGCACTTCCCATGCGACTACCATACACACCGCAACCCACACCGTACCTCGGTGACGCCACGGGTCCGGGGGCGCGTAGAGAGTGCTAACAGCCCTCTTAACACGCAACTCCCGACCCATGGGCATCCACAACAACCCACCACAAAACATACCTCGGGTTACAGGCGCGTGCCCGGGGAGCCGTCCCCACACATTGAACATCCCAACCTTCTACAACCGGGCGCCTTGCCACCATGATGTCCACTACCGGGTGGTACATGGGGATGTACCCAAGAGGGTCTGGGTACATAGGGATGTACCCAAGCTAAATCGACGGTATGGGGGCATAAATTTAACGGTTTGTCGTTACGAATCATCAATATAGCTAGCCAACATCGTCATGAACACGGGAATATGCCGTCACAAGCATCCTGGTAGGATATATATCATGTCAGGTGCATTCAAACCCATGCAAATCACAACTTGGCTCCCAAAAACATTTTTCTAATTGTTTTTTTACCACGGTTTGTTGCGACTCGCCTTTTTCACAGTCTCGCATATCTTAGGGGGGGGGATTCTTCACAAAGTGGAATACTTTTTAAGGTTTGTTACACCACAATATCTTAATTAATTTATTCTCGTCATGTTCGGCGTACCCTAGATCCCCAAGCTTAACTGCTTACTTGCCGCACGGCACGAGGTACCGTATCGGGTGTGGGGACGAGTCGGCGCGAGCGGTTGAAGGTGACCTGTGATATCGATTATTATTACCAAAAATATTTGTCAGCTCATTCTTTGGCAATCGTATTTGCAATAACATGCATTGCACAGATAAATATGTCTTCGTTTAATAGATCGATGGGTGGGAGTCATCACATATGTCCGCGCGCATTTTTTTAGGCGAAATCTAAAATCTGACACTGTTTTATGATGAGAAGTCTTGGTGATGAAGTATGATAACTTGTGAGGTATGGTACCACCCCATAATAAAATAAGTGCTTTGAGGGGTCTATGTTAATGCCCTAATGAAACATCGACCAAATATGCAATTTTCATGTGCATAACCATGCATACAAATCGATGTACCCAAGCGATGTACCCAAGAATTTGGAACTTAAGAATTTCGCCTTTTCTGGGAAATCGCCTAGGCAACCGCCCCCAAAAACCCATGTCTATGACATGAATACCGCCAATCATATGGGTTCATACCCAAGATTGGTGTGTTATTGACAACCTATATTGACCATATGGACACTTGAAATGTTTCGAACTCGCCATGGCGTGCGGAACAAAGAGTGGCTTGGGTACATCGTGATGTACCCAAGACCGGGTAGTGGACAATGATGCACACCGTCGCCCATACGGTACCGCCCACCATCACATGGAGCCCCTAAGGTTCGGGCGCGTGTCCAGGGAGCTGTCCCCACATCGCAGCCGTCACCGACAGACTGCGCACTTCCCATGCGACTACCATACACACCGCAACCCATACCTTGCCTCGGTGACGCCACGGGTCCGGGGGCGCGTAGAGAGTGCTAACAACCCTCTTAACACGCAACTCCCGACCCATCGGCATGATGCCACCACCCGTCGCGGGTCCGGGGGCGCGTAGAGAGTGCTAACAGCCCTCTTAACACGCAACTCCCGACCCATGGGCATCCACAACAACCCACCACAAAACATACCTCGGGTTACAGGCGCGCGGGCCCGGGGAGCTGTCCCCACATATTGAACATCCCAACCTTCTACAACCGGGCGCCTTGCCACCATGATGCACACCGTCGCCCATAATACGGTACCGCCCACTATCACATGGAGCCCCTAAGGATCAGGCGCGTGCCCAGGGAGCTGTCCCCACATCGCAGCCGTCACCAACAGACTGCGCACTTCCCATGCGACTACCATACACACCGCAACCCACACCGTACCTCGGTGACGCCACGGGTCCGGGGGCGCGTAGGGAGTGCTAACAACCCTCTTAACACGCAACTCCCGACCCATCGGCATGATGCCACCACCCGTCGCGGGTCCGGGGGCGCGTAGAGAGTGCTAACAGCCCTCTTAACACGCAACTCCCGACCCATGGGCATCCACAACAACCCACCACAAAACATACCTCGGGTTACAGGCGCGTGCTCGGGGAGCTGGCCCCACATATGGAACATCCCAACCTTCTACAACCGGGCGCCTTCCCACCATGCACACCGTCGCCCATAATACGGTACCGCCCACTATCACATGGAGCCCCTAAGGTTCAGGCGCGTGTCCGGGGAGCTGTCCCCACATCGCGGCCGTCACCGACAGCCTGCGCACTAACCCATGCGACTACCATACACACCGCAACCCACACCGTACCTCGGTGACGCCACGGGTCCGGGGGCGCGTAGAGAGTGCTAACAGCCCTCTCGACACGCAACTCCCGACCCATCGGCATGATGCCACCACCCGTCGCGGGTCCGGGGGCGCGTAGAGAGTGCTAACAGCCCTCTTAACACGCAACTCCCGACCCATGGGTATCCACGACAACCCACCACAAAACATACCTCGGGTTACAGGCGCGTGCCCGGGGAGCTGTCCCCACACATTGAACATCCCAACCTTCTACAACCGGGCGCCTTCCCACCATGATGCACACCGTCGCCCATACGGTACCGCCCACCATCACATGGAGCCCCTAAGGTTCGGGCGCGTGTCCAGGGAGCTGTCCCCACATCGCAGCCGTCACCAACAGACTGCGCACTTCCCATGCGACTACCATACACACCGCAACCCACACCGTACCTCGGTGACGCCACGGGTCCGGGGGCGCGTAGAGAGTGCTAACAGCCCTCTTAACACGCAACTCCCGACCCATGGGCATCCACAACAACCCACCACAAAACATACCTCGGGTTACAGGCGCGTGCCCGGGGAGCCGTCCCCACACATTGAACATCCCAACCTTCTACAACCGGGCGCCTTGCCACCATGATGTCCACTACCGGGTGGTACATGGGGATGTACCCAAGAGGGTCTGGGTACATAGGGATGTACCCAAGCTAAATCGACGGTATGGGGGCATAAATTTAACGGTTTGTCGTTACGAATCATCAATATAGCTAGCCAACATCGTCATGAACACGGGAATATGCCGTCACAAGCATCCTGGTAGGATATATATCATGTCAGGTGCATTCAAACCCATGCAAATCACAACTTGGCTCCCAAAAACATTTTTCTAATTGTTTTTTTACCACGGTTTGTTGCGACTCGCCTTTTTCACAGTCTCGCATATCTTAGGGGGGGGGATTCTTCACAAAGTGGAATACTTTTTAAGGTTTGTTACACCACAATATCTTAATTAATTTATTCTCGTCATGTTCGGCGTACCCTAGATCCCCAAGCTTAACTGCTTACTTGCCGCACGGCACGAGGTACCGTATCGGGTGTGGGGACGAGTCGGCGCGAGCGGTTGAAGGTGACCTGTGATATCGATTATTATTACCAAAAATATTTGTCAGCTCATTCTTTGGCAATCGTATTTGCAATAACATGCATTGCACAGATAAATATGTCTTCGTTTAATAGATCGATGGGTGGGAGTCATCACATATGTCCGCGCGCATTTTTTTAGGCGAAATCTAAAATCTGACACTGTTTTATGATGAGAAGTCTTGGTGATGAAGTATGATAACTTGTGAGGTATGGTACCACCCCATAATAAAATAAGTGCTTTGAGGGGTCTATGTTAATGCCCTAATGAAACATCGACCAAATATGCAATTTTCATGTGCATAACCATGCATACAAATCGATGTACCCAAGCGATGTACCCAAGAATTTGGAACTTAAGAATTTCGCCTTTTCTGGGAAATCGCCTAGGCAACCGCCCCCAAAAACCCATGTCTATGACATGAATACCGCCAATCATATGGGTTCATACCCAAGATTGGTGTGTTATTGACAACCTATATTGACCATATGGACACTTGAAATGTTTCGAACTCGCCATGGCGTGCGGAACAAAGAGTGGCTTGGGTACATCGTGATGTACCCAAGACCGGGTAGTGGACAATGATGCACACCGTCGCCCATACGGTACCGCCCACCATCACATGGAGCCCCTAAGGTTCGGGCGCGTGTCCAGGGAGCTGTCCCCACATCGCAGCCGTCACCGACAGACTGCGCACTTCCCATGCGACTACCATACACACCGCAACCCACACCGTACCTCGGTGACGCCACGGGTCCGGGGGCGCGTAGGGAGTGCTAACAACCCTCTTAACACGCAACTCCCGACCCATCGGCATGATGCCACCACCCGTCGCGGGTCCGGGGGCGCGTAGAGAGTGCTAACAGCCCTCTTAACACGCAACTCCCGACCCATGGGCATCCACGACAACCCACCACAAAACATACCTCGGGTTACAAGCGCGTGCCCGGGGAGCTGTCCCCACACATTGAACATCCCAACCTTCTACAACCGGGCGCCTTGCCACCATGATGCACACCGTCGCCCATACGGTACCGCCCACTATCACATGGAGCCCCTAAGGATCGGGCGCGTGTCCAGGGAGCTATCCCCACATCGCAGCCGTCACCAACAGACTGCGCACTTCCCATGCGACTACCATACACACCGCAACCCACACCGTACCTCGGTGACGCCACGGGTCCGGGGGCGCGTAGGGAGTGCTAACAGCCCTCTTAACACGCAACTCCCGACCCATCGGCATGATGCCACCACCCGTCGCGGGTCCGGGGGCGCGTAGAGAGTGCTAACAGCCCTCTTAACACGCAACTCCCGACCCATGGGCATCCACAACAACCCACCACAAAACATACCTCGGGTTACAAGCGCGTGCCCGGGGAGCTGTCCCCACACATTGAACATCCCAACCTTCTACAACCGGGCGCCTTCCCACCATGCACACCGTCGCCCATACGGTACCGCCCACCATCACATGGAGCCCCTAAGGTTCGGGCGCGTGTCCAGGGAGCTGTCCCCACATCGCAGCCGTCACCGACAGACTGCGCACTTCCCATGCGACTACCATACACACCGCAACCCACACCGTACCTCGGTGACGCCACGGGTCCGGGGGCGCGTAGAGAGTACTGACAGCCCTCTTAACACGCAACTCCCGACCCATCGGCATGATGCCACCACCCGTCGCGGGTCCGGGGGCGCGTAGAGAGTGCTAACAGCCCTCTTAACACGCAACTCCCGACCCATGGGTATTCACGACAACCCACCACAAAACATACCTCGAATTACAAGCGCGTGCCCGGGGAGCTGTCCCCACATATTGAACATCCCAACCTTCTACAACCGGGCGCCTTGGTATCGCCCACCATCACATGGAGCCCCTAAGGTTCGGGCGCGTGTCCAGGGAGCTGTCCCCACATCGCAGCCGTCACCGACAGACTGCGCACTTCCCATGCGACTACCATACACACCGCAACCCACACCGTACCTCGGTGACGCCACGGGTCCGGGGGCGCGTAGGGAGTGCTAACAGCCCTCTCGACACGCGACTCCCGACCCATCGGCATGATGCCACCACCCGTCGCGGGTCCAGGGGCGCGTAGGGAGTGCTAACAACCCTCTTAACACGCAACTCCCGACCCATCGGCATCTACAAAGTAGGACTACCCACCCCCCACCTCGGCGCGTGACCGGAGAGCTATCTCCACATCGCAACCGTCCCCTCGACAATCGCAGTGTACAGTAAACCTTACACCCCTAAGGTTCGGGCGCGTGTCCAGGGAGCTGTCCCCACATCGCAGCCGTCCGCTCGACAATCGCGGTGCAACGCAAACCGTACACCCCTAAGGTTCGGGCGCGTGTCCAGGGAGCTGTCCCCACATCGCAGCCGTCCCCTCGACAATTGCAGTGCACGACAAACCTTACACCCCTAAGGTTCGGGCGCGTGTCCAGGGAGCTGTCCCCACATCGCAGCCGTTCCCTCGACGTGTCTCCTATTCTAAGGAAAAGTAAGGTCAGAAGAGATGTTGAACGCACCTCATTGCATTGCTCGAAGTATTGCGTATCGAGTTCACCCTCGACTTTCGGCACGAAGGCACTTGCCACAAAGTATAAGGTGTCCCAAAGGTGTCCCAGCACCCAGCAAAGAATGGGTGGGCCTGTCAAATGGTCATAATAGCATCCGTCAGTCACATAGGTCCACCCACCCCCTAACCCACTTGGCGCGTGTCCGGAGAGCTATCTCCACATCGCAGCCAAGAGGGTATGGCACCTCGGATTTTGACCGAGATCTCCAAGCTTTAGTGCTTCGCCCTCAATGGGCTCCGCGCTTGGGCTCTTGTTGAGCTAGTACCACGATTTAAATTGCTTGCAAGTTCAATCAAGGCCATGCAATATGTTATAATAAGAAGTTTTTCCCAAGCACAAGGTTCAGGCTAATAGAGATGAAGAATAATAACGAGTATGATGACAATTATCTTCTTTGTGTGGCACCTCGGAGTCAAAACCGAGATCTCCAAGCCAAAAGGCTTGACGCTCTTGTTGAGCTAGTGCCACGATTCAACTTGCTTGAAGTTTTAGTCAAGGCCACGCAAAATGTTACAACAAAAAATCGTTCCCAAGCACAAAGAAATACAAAGAACGAAGGCTTAACATAGCTATGTGACACCTCGGACTTTAACCGAGACCTCCAAACCAAGGTTTGGCGCTCTAATTGAGCTAGTGTCACCAATTCTGGCGTGGCTGCAGAATTTGTCCTCTACAACTTAGGGTCATGAGGGATTTTTGCATCTTTCGGGAAAAATGTCACAAACAGGTCAAGACATGATCAATCTAGGGTGGTTTTCCGCGAGGAAAACACCTGTCAGGTCAAAAAGGTCGTCCGGAAAGCCGTTTCGCCGCCAGCGAAAGGTCTGTCCGTCAGTGAAATGTAAGGAAAAGAGAGTGAACGAGAGGTGTATGAGAAGCGTACCACAATTATGTGACACCTCGGACTTTAACCGAGACTCCCAAACCAAGGTTTGGCGCTCTAAATGAGCTAGTGTCACCAATTCTGGCGTGGCTGCAGAATTTGTCCTCTACAACTTAGGGTCATGAGGGATTTTTGCATCTTTCGGGGAAAATATCACAAACAGGTCAAGACATGATCAATCTAGGGTGGTTTTCCGCGAGGAAAACACCTGTCAGGTCAAAAAGGTCGTCCGGAAAGCCGTTTCGCCGCCAGCGAAAGGTCTGTCCGTCAGTGAAATGTAAGGAAATGAGAGTGAACGAGAGGTGTATGAGAAGCGTACCACAATTATGTGACACCTCGGACTTTAACCGAGACCCCCAAACCGAGGTTTGGCGCTCTAAATGAGCTAGTGTCACCACAACTGCTACGGCTGCAAAATTCTATCGACAAATCATAGGGTTGAAAAGCAAAGTCGCAGTTTTCGGAGAAATTATCCAAAGAAGATAATTGATGAACGAATTCGGTGTAGTTTTCCGCGACAAACAAGCTCATCAAGTCGGATATGTTGTCAGAACCCCCGTTTTAGCGTCAGCGAAAGGTCTGTCCAACAAAAGAAAACACTTTAATGGTAAAGAGAAGCTTGACTTTGACTTGCGGCGCGTGTGCTGCTCAGCCAAAACTCCGAAGTGAAATTTTGAATCTTCACGGATGGATCCCAGTTTCTGATTGGCGCATCGTCGCACCCTCCATGTCGCCTCGAATATAATTTCTCTTCCTTGCCCTAGGCGCGAGCTCTCGTCGTCGGGAATGACATCTATCTGACTATCAGATCTTGTGTATAATTACTTTGAGCCCCCCGCCACCCAATTTATATTTTCTTCAGTCACCAGAGCACGGTTTTGGCTTAAGTTTTCTTGTGTATAATTATTCGAGTCCCCCGCCACCCACCAGGACACGGTTTTCACTCGACTTTTCTTATCTTTTGCTCTGACGTACTCGCTCGCGTCCTCGTTGATACATCCACGGGCATTCTGAAGGCCAGCCGATGACCGAATTGTATAAAACATGACACGCGGTATAATTTTCATGGACTTAAGAAAAGATAAGAAAACTTAAGAAAACTTAAGCAAACTTAAGAAAACTTAAGCGAATACCTTGTTCAAGTGGTCCTCGGCTTCGGAGTCGGTGTCTGACGCGGACATCAGCGCAGGCGCGTCCGTCTCACCCAGATCCGCTTGGGAGGAGTCCATGGCGCCCGCGACTTGGGCGTCTTGCTGCTCAGAGCTAGACGTGGCGCGACGCTCGGACGAAGCGTCCTTGGGCTTGGTGTTGGTCTGGGCGTCGGCATCTTCGTCACAGGCGACCGCCCCGAAGGTGCCGTCGGGTGCCAGGTACACCACGAAGGCACACTCATCCTTAGATTGGAGGGCTCGAAGGTCATTGCGTACCCTTTTGGGGTCCAACAAGACTCCTTGTACCAGCGCCGCCATGGCCTTATCCTTGGGTCTTGAGGGGTCTGGCGTTCCCGGCGAGCAGCCTGTAATGACCACTCTCTTGCTTCCATAACCAAACCGGATGGAACCCCATCGGGAGTAATCCAAGGTGACTGGGGAGTGGAAGGCTAGCCAAGGTCCTCCAAGGATGATATCCACGCAAAGATCAATGGGCATCACTCTGAGCTCCAATTGCTTGACGTACAACCCCTTGGTGGTCTCTGCTTGCAGTCGAGGGCGGACGCACGTGTTGACATCGTACGACGCGCCGTCGGCTACTCGCACTCGCATGGGGTTTTCGTGAGGTCGAGGCGTCAGGGAGGGAATGCTGCGTACAGTCTTGTCCGAGATAATGTTGGTGGAGCACCCAGTGTCCATCAGCACCTTTACGCGACGTCCGTTCACGTACGCCCAGAACAACAACAAGGTGGGGGCCTTGGAATTGTTCATCTGTCGAGGTGGCGCTCGCGATGTTGATACAGCCGCCAAGAGATCACTCCAACCAGGGCGCATGTCCCCATTGTCGGTGATGCTGTTGAGCTGGCACTCGATGGGGTCGTCCTTGGCATGAGGGTCGCCTAGGTCAAGAGGGTCGTCCATGTCAGAGTCCCATGGTAACTCGTAGGTGCCTGCATCGGCCAAGAGCCCTTGAGCGGTGGCTGTCTGCACCAGATCCCTGGGTGGGTAATCAGGTGGGTACAAGGCCACTTGGATGACCTTGTCCTTCGCTGCTCGCGCCATATCATTCGTCGCCAAGTCACTTGCGTACTGGAGGAGTCCGTCTTCTACTTCCTCTTGCGCTTGTTCCTTGGCTAAGATGTGCAGTAGCTCTTCGTCTATAGGAGAGTCCCGCTCCAAATATGGGAGGCCACTGGCGTAATCCCGCTTAAGCTTCTCTCGTTGGCGAACCTTCTCCAGCCCACTGAGCCACCTCCTCCTTGGAGCTCCTTCAGCTCGAGCTGCATCACTTGAACAAGGATTCTAACTAAAATTCACTAAGTTTTACTAAAAAATCGAGAATGGTCCTAAAGTGTCAAAATGCCTCCTAAAGCTGGGTAATAGGGATTTGGTGTCCTAAACTCGCCCCTAAAAGCCCCTAAAAGCCGCGGAGACAGGCGAGAATCTGAGATCGAGAGCCTAAGCGCTTGTATAAATTTAAAGAAAGGCTAATCGACGTGTATAAATTGCGAGAACATGGAAGGACGAGGCCGGCGTAGAGCGCACCTTGACCCTGGCAGAGTGCCGTGGTAATTTCGGCGCAGACCGGATTCCAGCGTTGCGCACTCGTAATTTCTGGACGGCGGCACCCGACGGCAGCACCCGCATGGGAGGACAACAAGCGCCGTAGAAACTAGAGCAAGTTTGGAAAGACGCCAGATATCAGTTTGTTTATTTGTGATGTACGCTGACGCAACATTAGGTGGTTGTTTGTTTTGATGTGTAGCACGCCGCGATGTGCCTTCCATGCGATATGGAGTTGGCAGCCTGCTGGGTTTACTCCTGGCGGAAAAAAGAACGTTTATAACAATTTCATTTCTGGTTGGTTTGATCTATAGTACACCGGGAGGTGCCTTCCATGCGATATGGAGTTGGCAGCCTGCTGGGTTTACTCCTGGCGGAAAGAAGAACGTTAATAACAATTTCATTTCTGTTGGTTTGATCTCTAGTACACCGGGAGGTGCCGTCCATGCGATATGGAGTTGGCAGCCTGCTGGGTTTACCCCTGGCGGAAACAAGCACGTTAATAACAATTTCATTTCAGGTTGTTTTGATCTGTAGTGCACCGGGAGGTGCCGTCCATGCGATAACGAGTTGGCAGCCTGCTAGGTTTACTCCTGGCGGAATCAACAACCATTCGGTTGAGCAGTGTGATTAGCAAGTACAAAACCCGATCCTTTTCTGATACGGATGTACCCAGGTGATGCAAGGAGATGCCAGGGCGGAAGAAGCACGCTTACTTCCATTTCACAACCCGCTGTTCCTTGCGAAATGATCGTCGCATAGGTGTTGCGCCTTCTGATGACAATTGCAGTGATGAATTAACCTGCTGATGGCACGCCGAACATGCACAAGTTGTCTATAACGAATGCATCTAAATCGTCCCGGAATTGGGTATAACTGTGGCATGTGCGCAGGACAGAAGGACTGGTTTAACTGGGCATCGGTGACGTTCACGGAGGAGGAGGTGGAACAAATGGTGCAGCGATCCGCAAGCACCCGTACCAGCATACGACGCACAATGCGCGCGCAGCTGAAACTCGTAGAAGCATGTCGAGGCCCTCCCTCGGCTGCCGAAAAGAACCTTCTGGGAATAATCGATGCATGGCTTACGGACCATGGGGGACGCATGGACACGAGGTATCGTGTGACTTCCCTACCATCTACAGGACCTACCCTACACGATGTTGAACCATCCGTGTTCACAAGCATGACTTTCCCGGACAGCGGCATGCACGGTGTACATGGAGTCCCTTCCGAGGTGAAGATTCAACTCGACGAGGGTGTGGTGCAAGGTGACCCCGTGTCTACACTGGACTATCTGGACTCAGATGAGGAGGATGACGATGTGCAGAAATTGCTTGCTGCAGCGGCGGACGCCCCTGAGCCGGAGGCGGATGTCACGAAAAGCACATTTGTGCAGGTATTTGCCACGTCACCCATCGATATGCCACCCATCGGGGAATGCCTAGAAATCTGCTAGCGCTCTCTTGTTTCCTTTGCGCGGGTTGGCATCTTTGTTTGTCATGGATTGCCACATTTCTAGCAGACTCTCTCCAAAATACTGACGACGGTCTGGCTTGTTGGCTGGATTTACTTGCCATTGGATGTAGATATTTAGCCAGCACAACTGCGAGGAAGAAGATCTGTGGAACGAGGCCGGCTCGAACCTGGAGGAATTCCTGCCTACGAAATCGGACGTGAACGACGTCGTACCTGACCAGGAGGAGTGGAACACAGATATGGCGCCAGGCGACCCGTTATTCGTGGGGGATACCGACGCCGACCACTTGACGGTGGGCGAGGCGGTTTGCTACTTCATGGAGCTGCGAAGGGCGCAACATTGGTCGAGGCCTGCATTCGACAGGTTTTTGAAGGTTTTGATCATGCTCATGGGGGGGCCTGGAAAGTGCAATCTTCCGTCAAGTCTATATAGAATGAGGAAGTTTCTGAAGACCGGGTCACACATGGACCACGCCGTGCATGTATGCGTGAATTGGTGCCGACATTACCCCCCTGGCGACGACCGAAGCTCATGGGACAAGAACCAGACCTGTGACACAATACTGGAAACCAACTCCGACGGTGCGCCGGTGCGCACGTGTAAGGAGAAACGGTTCGAGGTCATACGTACCAGCGATGGTCGAGATGAGCTCCGTCCACGGGATTGGTTTTATTACTTCGCGCCGCAGCGTACTATAAAACGTTGGATGCGTAACCCGGAGTTTTGCAAGCAACGGGCCCGGCGGGATGCTCTTGACTTCTGGACGGCAGCGCTGGCCGAACGTATTGATCAGGCCGTCGGAGGTGCCTTGCTGGGGATTAGTATCGGGCCACCGTTTGGGCCCCGGCCGTCCACAATTTGGGCCGTCCACATGTGGACGGCCCAAATCGTGGACGGCCGGGGGCCCAAACATTCTTAACATTCTAAGATTTCGCAAAATAGGGCTCCCATACTTAAGCCCATACTTAAGGAGTGTAACGCGTCGGCCCGCGTCGACGCCTGCGTTTTCCCATACTTAAGAAAATTTAAATTTTTTCTTAATGCTTAAGGAATATACACTGACTCCCCCCTCCCCCCCCTAACCAGGGACTCAGGGGGTATAACCCAGTCGTATGCGAGTGTCAAACGTGCGTCAGAGAGACGAACCCAACGACAGAGCTTGACAATCGTATACGATTGTCAAACGTGAGTCAGGCAGTAACCCTGTGATTTTTTGCATCGGCCCATGCCCTCCTTGGCAATATTTAAATCGCTTGAGGCCTTTAGGAGGATCATTTCCCATTCTTTCCTAGTCCGGTCTATACGGGCTATATAGAAATTATTAATGAACACGCGATACACAGTTCTGACAATCGTGTACGATTGTCAAAACTGTTTCCCAAACGAATTTATTTGTAATTGTTTTGTTGTTAGTAAAAATTTTACACCGAACCCCACAACAATAATATGGGGGGGTCCGAACCAGTTTTGAAATCTAACGTAGAGCAAAATGACAGATGTAAAAAATCTGAAATCAAGCATTCCAAAAAATGAAATCTGAAATCTAGCGTAGAGCAAAATTAGCAAAATTTGAAAAAAGGAAATCTAACGTAGAGCAAAATGACAGATGTAAAAAAATCTGAAATCAAGCATTCCAAAAAATGAAATCTGAAATCTAGCGTAGAGCAAAATTAGCAAAATTTGAAAAAAGGAAATCTAATGTAGAGCAAAATGACAGATGTAAAAAAATCTGAAATCAAGCATTCCAAAAAAGGAAATCTGAAATCTAGCGTAGAGCAAAATTAGCAAAATTTGAAAAAAGGAAATCTAACGTAGAGCAAAATGACAGATGTAAAAAATCTGAAATCAAGCATTCCAAAAAATGAAATCTGAAATCTAGCGTAGAGCAAAATCAGCAAAATTTGAAAAAAGGAAATCTAACGTAGAGCAAAATGACAGATGTAAAAAATCTGAAATCAAGCATTCCAAAAAATGTGATCTGCTAAATTTTTCGAAGAATGTATGCATGAATAACCTTAAAAATAAAAAAGAATGGGGCAAACCGGTGCTAAATTTTTCGAAGAATGTATGCATGAATAACCTAAAAAATAAAATGAATGGGGCAAAACCGTGCTAAATTTTTCGAAGAATGTATGCATGAAGATTACATTCCGCACATAATATAGTGAAGTTTAGTCAACTTTGAAATTCGCAAATTCGATTGTCAAAACCAGCTTTTCTACAGACTCTGAAAGAATTAGACACAAAAAAAAACGTCGCCAGCCTTGACAATCGTGTACGATTGTCAAACCCAACTTTCTATTACAGAGAAGAATTAAAAAAAAAACGTCGCCAGCTTTGACAATCGTATACGATTGTCAAACCCAGCTTTTCTACAGACTGAAAGAATTAGACTTGAAAAAACGTCGCCAGCTTTGACAATCGTATACGATTGTCAAACCCAGCTTTTCTACAGACTCAAGAATTAGTCTTTAAGAAAAAAACGTCGCCAGCTTTTACAATCGTATGCGATTGTCAAAGCTGAGTCCGAGCCTGCCGTAGTCGCAAGCTTTGACAATCGTATACGATTGTCAAAGCTGAGTCCGAGCCTGCCGTAGTCGCAAGCTTTGACAATCGTATACGATTGTCAAAGCTGAGTCCGAGCCTGCCGTAGTCGCAAGCTTTGACAATCGTATACGATTGTCAAAGTTGAGTCCGAGCCTGCCGTAGTCGCAAGCTTTGACAATCGTATACGATTGTCAAAGCTGAGTCCGAGCCTGCCGTAGTCGCAAGCTTTGACAATCGTATACGATTGTCACAGCTGAGTCCGAGCCTGCCGTAGTCGCCGGCTTTGACAATGGTATACGATTGTCAAAGCTGAGTCCGAGCCTGCCGTAGTCGCAAGCTTTGACAATCGTATACGATTGTCAAAGCTGAGTCCGAGCCTGCCGTAGTCGCAAGCTTTGACAATCGTATACGATTGTCAAAGCTGAGTCTGAGCCTGCCGTAGTCGCTGCCTTGTTTATTCGCACGAGATATCGCAGGATTCGCAGGAAAATCGATGTTACGCCAAAACTTGTCAGACCAGTTCAGAAGCCAATTTATAGCCTCTACCGGGCTTTGATGCGCATTCACTCCGACATTGATGCAGTTGTCGTGGAGTTTCCTTGCAATAGCTAGCAAGTACGAGGCAGACTACTGTGACGGATTATAAATTTTATTTTACTTATAACAATAAGATGAGCTTTTTTTTTTAATCTCGCCCACTTCCTCTACCCCCCTTCCGACTTGGACTCGAGTTTGGAAATGAAGTTGGGGGCCGGGGGGAGGACTACCCGCTTGTATCTGCAGGTTGCATCATAATAGAGGG
>LGRX02019021.1:0-36617 GCA_001247695.2 Cymbomonas tetramitiformis | reverse complement strand
GCCACTTGCATATATAGTGGAGCCCTTGTCACTTGCATACATAGTGGAGCCCTTGTCACTTGCATATACAGTGGAGCCCTTGCACATATATGTGCTAAGATATGTGTGCTGAAATATGTGGGTAGCTGTGCGTGTGCTGAGATATGTGTGCTGAAATATGTGGGTATCTGTGCGTGTGCTAATATATGTGCTGGAATATGTGGGTATCTGTGCGTGTGCTAAGATATGTGTTAACATATGAGTGTATCTGTGTGCGTGGGCTATGCTTGAGACATATATCCTAGGTGGGTCATAAAGCATATTTGTTGGAATCAGGCAAGTGGAGCCTGAGGGAACGTGAGCGAGGCAAGCTTAGCTTGGCGTTTGACCAATACGCCAATACCCCATTCAAGCCGCCCAAGCAGCCAGCTGACATGGAACTTGAGTCCTGGAACGCAAAAGTTGCGTTCCTCCAAGAGCTCCACTTGCAAGCTGGCAAGGTTTTACAAGCGCCTGACAAGCTTGCTGACTGGGTGACCTCTTTCATGAACAAGGACGTCTACTTAAAAGAAATCACAAAGTTGTTCGAGGTAATAAACCGTGCCCTTGTGATGCTTGCCCTACTTTCATATATCCAAAGTGTTGTGTATGCCTTCGACATAGCTTGCGTGTGGTTGTGTCTGTCACATATATTCTTTACAAAGTTGGTGGTGCAGGAAGTGAGCCCGGACCAGCGAATGGGCATGGAAGGCAAGGCATATTTTTCAAGTGGCGCTTGCACGTGTGATGGGTGCCCTCTCTTACATTTGGATACCAACAAGGGTTTCAGCTATACCCTCATATGCAACGTTATAATTAGTGATAACCCAGAAGAGGTGTTGACGCAAGAGCAACTGGATGCATATTCCGGTGTGTATATTTGTCCTCAAACTGGTGTTGAAGTACATATATCCCACGGAGGTTTTGTACTGCACCAAGGCTCAGATGCAGATGTTGGGTTTCATGTGGGAGCTCAGCGCATAGGTGACAGTATCCCTGGACCCTTATTTCGGAGGTACATGCTAGGGCTTTACTTGAAGAACTTTAAATAGGATATACAGTAAATGCAAGGTGCATATCAGGCCACGCACAAAGACTTTTGAAGAGCTTTTTGGTACCTACTATTGTGAAGTTGTGAGACACACAGCATAGCACAAACACTTTAACTGCAGACCGGGTTATTATTAGCCCCAATTTCTATATACATAAAAAGTTTTTGCATCCTCATGAGTCCCAGGTGAGTCTTCAAAGTTTGGTATTATCACGACCCGCTCTAACCTGATACTGTCTAAAAATATACAATCATATCGGTATGGAAGGGTGAGCCTTCCTACTTTGTGACTTTCCCATTTTAAGCGCATACTTTGAAGGTGCGTGGAGACTCCCATCCTCTGATACCATCTTCCGAAAATTGCAACGTGCACTCTAGGTTCACGGAGTCCTGCGTCCTGTGCACTATAATAGGAGAATATTGTTCTCACTTGCATATATTCATCTGGTAGGTCTGGCTCTAGGGAGGTGGCCATCCTAACTTTGACAGTATCGAATCTAGGCTCGCCATGGAACTTGGAGGCTGCACGGATGATATATGTCCCCTCGGAGTCGTCTTCTGCTGGTGGCATTGCTACAGCTTTATGTATGTACACTCTGCGTCCAGCCGTGTGTCCAGCACTTTCCCCCTCCATAACGAAACTAACCAGTTTGCGTGCAAAATGTTTAAGTTCAGGTTGACTTGCTAAGAGAGCACGGACCTCTTTTGACAGCAAAAGGGGATCACCCTGTAGAAGTTCTTCATATTTTACAAGGTGAGGTTTTTTTGTTAAGGCGCACTCCATGGTATCTGCAGCACGCTGTGTGATCCCAAAGCCTCCACGAGATGCACCTGTGGCAGCTTTAATAGCTTCGAGCTCCTCTTTAACCATGAGTTCACGCATAAGAATGTTGTTGGTTTGATTCACTCTGTTGTTTAAGGCTTGAGAACCACTCTTGATGTTTTTATTGGTTCTCTCATCAGAGCCTGTGTCAGTTAAGCTAGCACTGCCAACATTAGGGATCCAGTGCTCATACTGTCGCATATTCCAAAACTTTGGAAAGTTCCAACCACCTTCTTGAGCATTTCGAATAGGGAAGACAGACAATATTTTGCTTTGGGTTTGTATCCGTTTGTTTGCTAAGGTACCAAGGCTTTGCTGGGAGTGTTTACGCATGTCTCTGAGCTGTCGCCATTCGTTGTAGAGCACAAATACCTCCACCCGAGAGTTGTTTGGGAAAATTCCAACGAGGACATAAGGCAAGTAGGCAACGACGCTTGCCCTTTCGTGTGCACTTATGTTTCCTGCACCAATCTGTCACACCATACAATAACATAAGAAAGGTTTTCACAAACCCTTTTGGAAGTGCTTATGAAAAAACATGGGGTATGCACATATTTCTATATGTATGTGGGTACTCGGTCACAGTTAAAAGGTATGTTTAGCTGTGTTTGGGCAATAAAGATAAATGTTGGCCCACACCTTCGCCACATTTGAAGGGAGTCCCACCGCGCTGAGCCTAGCGAGCTGCGCTAACCTTGAGTTGATCACACCCACCACGTTCGAAGACCTTGTGAAAAAAGTCTTTATATCATAGAGTAGTGCTAGTGTAAGCTGTAGCCCAACTCCACTGTTATCTTGGTGAGTGACGTCTGCACTTGAGATACAGTGCACTGGATCGGTACCCCTAAAACCACGAAGCGCACTCACGACCGGCCAAATGCCATAATGATCCTCAATCTGCTTGGCCTTTTCAACACACCCTCGAGCGCCAGTGTTTCGTATCTCGATCGCCAGGTCCACACCTTGAGCAAGCACACTGCTACGCCGTGTATTGAAGTTGCTCACTGGTTCGCTATACCTGGTTGAGATCTCTGAATTTTTGACGTGTCGGTGTATGTCGGGGGTATGCATCTTCAAGCACGCGAGGCTCCAACCTTCAAGGAGGTCAACATTAACATAAGCCAACCACGGATAGCACAGTGTTCGAGGATAAGCACCAGGTTTCATAACAACCCCACTCCACGAAGCTTCCTTGAGTGGTTTAAGAATGACCTCCAGGCACTCGTGGAGGAGTTCTCGTTTTCGTTGGCGAAATTTGAAGCTATTATCTCCCAAACCGAGCTCTGGCTTAGCGTGTAGTGAAGGCAGTAAACCCAAGAGACCTCGTGCGTGATCGCTGCTGACATCGTTGATGTGCAGGGCGGGGCATTTAATCACAATGGGATGGAACTCGAACTTGCTCCCAAGCGAAAGAAGTGACCCATCTCCCCAAAAACTCCAAGGTATGAGCAAGGACTTCGGAGGAATAGAGTTAAAAGCCAACTTGAATGCCTCCCCACTTTGAAAGGTAGTATACACATGGTCGCTGTCCTCATTTGAGGGTGTGTTTTGTGAGGCTGGGCAAAGCTCAAACGGTCTGTTCCTAGGGTCCTCTACAATTTTTTGGAGCTCCACACATGGGTCTTCAACATAGTGAAGCCATAAGTCTTGACCATCGCCAGGTCTCGCCATATTTTTTGGAGGAGCCCACTTTTTGCCCTTGGAATCTAGCACGTACTTGTACATATCTAGGGATGTGACAAACCGGATCTGTGCTGGAGTGAAACCTGGAGAGTGAATAAGGTTCAGAAGCTTGTCACCAAGTCGATGAGATAGACTTTTCAATATTTCGGATATAACGATTTCGTCTGGGGATAATGGAGACTGCGACTGCGTAGGATCGCGCTGTGGAGGCTCTGGGAAAATCGGATATGTTTGATCCAGGTGAGTTTCATAAGCACTTTTTTCGACCTGTTCTCCAAAACTCTCCTGTGATGCCTGTACTCCGCCTATTTCTGGTTCGCGAGTGTTCACGTGATCTACGACAAAATTATTGTTAGAATCGTCAAGGTCTTCACGAATATGCAAGCTGTCGCTGTGTAGGGTAGGGGGACTTGCATGTGTATTGGAGTCCGGGTGTACTTTGCGACACAGTGTCGATCGGAGGTGGTAATGAAGCCCACGCCTGGTCGCACATATTTTTCCACAAGAAGGGTTAGGACACGGAAAGCGCGGGGGTTGTCGCATGTGGAATATTTAGGAATTATCTCTTCGCTGGACCGGTACTGTTCATGTTTTTTTACTTGGAGGGGACTTCACAAAATACAAAAACCACCTTGAGTGTAACGTGAAGCTTCTGCCCGTGTTGGGATATTCATACGGTGTATCGCGTACTCGGTATTCGTTTCGAAGGGTAATCGGTCGATCGATGTCATAAACCGCTGGTCGCGCGACCGCGACCACGAAAGTTTGGCGTGCACTACCGACTGCGCAGGTCGATCGATGTCATCAATCGCTTGTCGCGCGACCACGAAAGTTTTGCGTTGTGTATTCGAACGTTCGAACATCGATTGAAAAAGACTATGTTGTTTAAACGAAACTCGAAGCGTTTTGAGTACAAGACGTTGACCATAAAACAGAATAAGGGTTTATTTCACGCGCGAAAATATCAAGGATACTTTAAAGTCTTAAAATTTAGAGTGTTAGCATATGGCATCTGTTTCTCATAGACAGCTTCTCATGACGAACACTACAAGTGGTAACAAGAGAGGAAGTAAGGGGAGAGGGGAGACGCAAGATCGGAGCGGGAAAAGACAAGCTCTAAGTAGGAGTGCAGAAGCAACCAGTACAGGATACAGCAAGCAATATGCTCGATCAAGCGTAGATAGACGCGCCCCCGTCCAAAGGAACCCTATATATTACACGGGGGTAGCTACTCGAGGTGTCAGGTCGATACAAGATGAAAAGGCTCGAGAGGCACCAGCTGATGAGGAAGATGGATGCCACACTGCGGATGGAGAGGGTGGTGAGGAGATGCATGGAGGAGGTGAGGACGAGGAGGAAAATGTAGAAGATGCACATTACATGGAGGAGGAACAGGGTGGGGGTGGGATTGGCAACAATGCTGACGGTGGTGGTGAAGGTGAAGACGGTGGTGGTGAAGGTGAAGAACCAACTCCGTACTGTAACTGGACTGAACAAGAAGTATTGTGGTATAAGCATCAGCAGATGCTTTTACAAAAGAAGGTACAAGCAGCACAGGTAAATATGGACAAAAGCTACAGTCGGGTCACACAGTTAAAGAAAAATAAAATATTAATCGGTGTCATATGAGTCCTTTGCAGATGAGTCATTTGTACACTTTCTTACTCTTCCTCGTTAAAGTTATGTGTTTTAGTGTTTTAGGTGTGCTAAGATATGTGGTATGTGTTTTAGGCTGGAAGAGGCGGTGATCTTGAGGATCAAGAAGACCGTGATCAACGTGGCGAGGATCACGAAGACGGTGCTGAGGAAGGCCTCACCCGTCATTGCCCCGAGGTAAGCTGTGTGCATATGTTAGGAGTGCGAGGAGTCGTGTCTAATGCCAAGTAAGACATATAGCTTTCAAGAGTGTACTGTTGAACGTTTAGCCTAGTGGGGCACAGCAAAAACGAACTCCCTTGGCCACACATTGGTGACTGTGCCATTGAAGGAACCAGGAGTGCGAGGAGTCGTGTATAGTGCCAAGTAAGACATATAGCTTTCACGAGTGTACTGTTGAACGTATACCCTAGTGGGGCCCAGCAAAAACGAACTCCCTTGGCCACACACTGGTGACTGTGCCATTGAAGGAACCACTGTGGTCACGCTTTCTACTCTAGTAGAAGAAGGCGCCTGCACCCTTGGTCTGTGGGTTTGTTTGGAGCGCCCTTGATCCGCAAGCAGCAAGGTATTGGCCTTGCTGTTATGTATGGCATCTTGGGTTAGAGTAGGTCTGACACTCATGTGTCTGTGACCACTTGTCTCCCGCTGCGCCACGAAGAGGGTATAGGTTCAGCAGTATACCTGTGTAAGCTATATGAGCGCATGCTTTTGTGACCGACCTACCTCTCGGTTTTATCGACTGGCGATCATGAGAGCAAGATATTTGTGATGACAGTTCGGCGTCATTGGCACTTGAGCTTAACAGGCGGGAGGCGCGGAAGAGGAAACCGATGGAGGAGGTGGAGCAACAGGAGACATGGAGGTACGTTGTACTTAACATATAGGGAACCCATGTGGAATATACATATCACTTGAGATGCGGTACAAAGGGCACGCCTGTTACAGCGGGGTGTGTTTGAACTACAGGGAGGCAAAGTGGGTCGTAGTTTATCGAAGTGCACACGAAGAAACCGAAAACGAAGATTAGGAAAGCACCTAAAGAGAGTTGCCCTAGAAAATAAAGTGAAGTCCCTAGAAAAGGAAGTGAAGTTAGAGGCTTGTAGTACACCACGTGAGGAGGCAATGACACAGGAGCACGCAGCAAGTAAATGGAGTTCAGGTGTGGAGGTTGGTGGTGGTGGTTGTAATATGTTGGAAAATACTGTGATCGGTGTGATCAACAGTGCTGTGAAGTGTGAGCACGGTGTGAGTGAGTCTGTCCTTAAGGACGGGGCAGCAACGTGTATGATACCTCGGTATATGACCAAGGATATCTCACTTGGAACTGGAGCGAGTGATATTGGGGTAAAGAAAGGAGGGTTCGGAAGGGTGTATTTGGACGGTGTGCTGAATGGAACAGAACATGTAGTGGTAAAGTTTTTTCAACAAAAGGGTAACATGAAGTTCCAGCTTTGTTTGCAAGAGATGCTCATGCACCTCCTCGCAGGGCAAGCGTGCTGTGCGACTCTTCCACTAGTGGGTTATGGAATAAGGATGTCTTCTAGAGGCCATGAGCGATATCCTTTTTTGGTGGTTGGTCAACGAGGCATCACCACGTTATGGGATTATGTGAAAAAAGGGGGTGTGTCGCGTGGAGTGAAGTATAGCCTCGCTATGCAACTAGTGAAGGCAGTGAGGGACCTCCACGCACGAGAAATTGTGCACGGTGACATAAAAGGGAACAATATTCTCGTGTGCCCTGCGAGCCAAAATGGAGGTGTGGTGGTGAAAATAATTGACTTTGGTATGTCGTGTCGTGTGGAGTGCGCTCCACCGAGATTTTCGACAAAATCTGTGAAAGAGAGAGAAATCTCTCTGAAAAAGTGTTTTTGGCTAGCACCTGAGCTCGAAGGACAAGGTGCTCGGGTAAACAAATGCACCGACATGTATGCTGTTGGTTTTGTTATGGTGGATATATTGATGTCCCACCAGCAGTGGGAAGGGAATAAGGGTCACGTGAAGGTGAAAATGTTTAGAGAAAGTGTAGAGGAATATGGCGGTGTGGGGAAAGTGGTGAGCAAGTGTTTTGGTGAATACCATGAGAGACCAACTGCGAGAGATTTGCACGACACACTTGCGAGGCATTTGGCTAAGTGGGCTTGAACAACTAGGGGGGAAAATATGTATATGTATATGTAAAGAGTATTTTGGTTTCTTGGAGTGTTGTATCGAGCGCCAAATATTATCACTTGTGTTTATATATGGCACCTGGTCAATTTTTATATTCATTTTTAGTTTCGCCAGGGTGAGGTAGATCTGAACTTCGATCACGAACACGACTTAATATTAGCAAACTTCCGTCAAATGAATAAAAGTTTGACCGCCATAGTGGAAACCTTGAGTACAACGATTGGAGAGGCTTTGAGAGATATAAAGAAGTCTGTGGATGATGTGAAAGTCGAGGTGGCCTCCTTGAAGGCGTCTACAGTTTCCTCAAACGTAAGTGATTACCCCTTCCCTACTCTTTTATGCAAGATGCCCTTTGTGTGTGACAAGTGTATGCCCTTAGTAGAGGCAATAAAACTGATAGAGATATGTATGTGTATCTGGTTGCCCACAGAAATAGATACGAGCAGGTATGTTTGGGCAATAAGCACAGAGAACCTTTGCCTGTGGCATAAAGCACATGGCATAGCATATGTAATAGAAAACATGGAATAAGATATGTGTATGTCTGTGTGGGTGTGCTATGCTTATGCTAGAATATATGTGAATCTCTGTACGAGTGCTGTGCCTATGCTAGAATATGTGTGAATATGTGTGTGCCTGTAGTGTTATGCCTATGCTAGGATATGTGTGTATCTCTGTGCGTGTGATATGCGTATGCCAGGATATGTGTGTATCTGTTTGTGCGAGTGTTATGTTTTTGCCAGGATATGTGTGAGCCTCTCTGTGCGTGTGCTATACCTGTGCTAGGATAGGTGTGTATCTCTGTGGGCGTGTGTTATGCGTGTGGTAGGATAGGTGTGTATCTGTTTGTGTGTGCTCTCTGTGTACGAGTGTTATGCCTGTGCTAGGATATGTGTGTAGCTTTGTGTGCGTGTGATATGCTTGTGCTAGGATATTTGTGTATCTCTTTGCGCGTGCTATGCTTGTGCTAGAATATGTGTGTGCCTGTTGTGTTATGCTTATGCTAGGATATGTGTGTAGCTGTGTGCGTGTGCTATGCGTATGCCAGGATATATGTGTATCTGTTTGTGCGAGTGTTATGTTTTTGCTAGGATATATGTGTATATGTGTGCGAGTGTTATGCCTGTGCTAGGATAGGTGTGTATCTCTGTGGGCGTGTGTTATGCCTGTGCTAGGATAGGTGTGTATCTGTTTGCGTGTGCTCTTTGTGTACGAGTGTTATGCCTGTGCTAGGATATGTGTGTATCTTTGTGTGCGTGTGATACGCTTGTGCTAGAACTCATATCCTAGCACAAGCATATCACACGCACACAAAGTTACACACATATCCTAGCACAGGCATAACATGGCACACACAAACAGATACACATATATCCTACCACAGGCATAACACACGCCCAGAGAGATACACTCATATCCTAGCACAGGCATAGCACACGCACAGAGAGGCTCACACATATCCTGGCATAAGCATAACACAACAGGCACACTCCTATTCTAGCATAGACCTCTTTTGCCTATGCTAGGATATGTGTGTATCTGTAGGCCTGTTATGCCTATGCCAGGATATGTGTTTTTCTTTGTGTGTGTGTGCTATGCTTGTGCTAGAATAGGTGTGTATATGTGTGTGCCTATTGTGTTATGCCTATGCTAGGATATGTGTGTACCTCTCTGTGCGTGTGCTATGCCTGTGCTAGGATATGAGTGTATCTGTGTGTGTGTGTTGTGCGTGTGTGCTGTGCGTGTGTGCTGTGCGTGTGTGCTGTGCGTGTGCTTGAAATGTGTGTATCTGTGTATGTTTGTTGTGTTATGCCTATGCCACGATAAGTGTCTATCTGCGTGCGTGTGCTATGCTTGTGCGAAAAAGAGTGTTTTTGGTATAACATGCGTGGGTGAAAGGTGTGCTCAGGAAGGAAATATTCGCGCAGTGGTAAGCTACGCTATGGCAAATGGTCCAGAGGGCTATTATTTTGGAGACTCCACTATCGGTGAGTGCATGAGGATATTGTATAGCGTGGAAACGGAAGGACAAGGAAAAGAAAAAGACTGCCACGGCTGGAATCTCACCAAGAAAGCGGTAAGGCCTCTTATCTTAACTTTTTGCAAAAATAAAAGAAGTGCGTGGTAAAAAAGTGAGGTGGGTTGAATGTACAGCTCAAGAACTCGGTCAGGGTGAACTCGCGCAGCAAGCTACAGCAAAAACTATTTGCAGGGACCATCCAAGCTTACCCAGAGGCGTTTAGTGGTGTTGGCAAGGACCGGGTATACAACTATAACATAACAACCCCGTACATACAAAGTATGTAACTATTCCAGCTATCTTTATTTTCTCTAGTCCTTTCTATGGTTCGTTTGGTTTATACTCACTTTTATTATTACTCACACAGGTGCGTCGTGGAGAAAGAGCGCACCTTCAGCTGAACACCCCCAGGTCGACCAGTGTGGAAACGACCTATTTGGGTCTATTTTGAAGAAGGTGTTCGGAAAGAAAGATCAAAACTTCGATGGGTGTATCACACGCCAAACTCTAACTTTCGCTGTAATGTGTGTTGAAAAGGCACTCCTTGGCCCAAGCTTAAAAGATTGGGCCATCGAGTATGAGATAAATGAGAACTCATCCACAAAGTCACAAGCTGTGGTAAGTATGCATTTCCTTGGTACTTTCGCTTGGTTAGAGTACACCTTTTTTTCAACTAGTACTCACTTTGGCACTTTCGACGTGCAGACTGAGGTACCAAATACCTTGAGCAAGGAGTACTCAAGAATTTTTACCCAAGTAAAAAGATGGAATATGCTACACTCGCGTGTGAAGCTCGCGCAGTCAGCCAAGCACATGGCACCTGTGGGAGGGGACAAATGACCATCTAGGATATATCGTCGCATAATGCCATTTCTATGAATCAAATGCATTTTTTAAATACGATTTCATATGGGGATGACTGTGTTGCAACTTTTGCATGTTGTGGAATTTTCATGTGCGGCTTCTGACTGCACATATTTGCGATTTTGTGAAAAATATAGCCGTTGGCCACTCAAAACTAAAATTAGCAAAATGCGTCAACACATCGGTAATTTTTTATCAGCATTTCATGTAAGCGTTTAACCAGTCGAAGCTTTAAGATTTGCATGTTACAGAATTTTCGTAAAGTGATTAAGTCGTGTGTAAATGGCGGTCAAAGGCAAAAGTCAACGGAAAACTAGCCGTTGGGGGAATTCCTAGATGGTCATTTTACCCCCCCTCTAGGTGCCATGTGAAGTGGCCTGCAACTTTAACAGAAATTCTTCAGCACCAAAACACAGTAGGAGTGGGAAGTATAGATGAGGAAGAAGAAGACTTTAGTACTCAGTGATAGCTGATAAAAGAAACATTACGAGCACATACAAATGAAGTACCTAGTGTATTGTATGGTGTATTTTCTTTTTGTATTTGTATATACACATTTGAAAAGTTGCCTCCTTTACCTCTAGCCTTGTGTTCTGAAAGTTTATCTTTTTTATGTGTGGTGCATGATACACTTTCTTTGAATGCTTGCATACATCTTGAGCATATCACACCTGTCCTTCCACCGTTCCTGTTCCTGCGGCGTTCCAGGATCGTTCCCGTACCTCGAGCGTTCTGGGATCGGTCCCGTACCTGGATCGTCCCAAGATCGTTCCCGTACTTGGAGCGTTCCAGGATCGTTCCTGTACCTAGAGCGTTCCAAGATCGTTCCCGTACCTGGAGCGTTCCAGGATCGTTCCCATACCTGGAGCGTTCCAGGATCGTTCCCATACCTGGAGCGTTCCAAGATCGTTCCCGTACCTGGAGCGTACCCTCTACGATCGTGTAATCTCGCCGAAACCGGAACGATCCCGTAAGAAACTTCCCTCCCGGGATCGATCCCGTTCCGGATCACAAAAAGAGCGATCCCGGATCGCCTCGCCATTTTCCAGATGTGGTGCATGTCTCCAACCCTATACTACACATATGTTGAAGGCATATTGAAATAACTCTCTGCATCAGAACTTCAATATGTCTCCAATACATGAGGGCTCACTGCAATACTATGTTGAACACATGTTGGAGCGCTTGCAGGCATATTGCACACATATTGTAACATTTTGTATTGTATTGAACATGTATTGTCAATACGCGTGCAATATGCCTGCAATATGTGTTTAATACGATGTATTGCACGCGTCTAGAAACGTAGGGAGACTGCCCATGTCTCCCCTGGCTTCATCTCATGGAAAGGGGGTAGTGCACAGCGCACCGAGCCCTGGAAAGAGTCCCTCTCAGAGATATCCTTCAAGATGTGAAACGCGTGGGAAGCCATGAGGCCATTTTTCACGTACGCAGCGCACCACCACTCATGAGCGATCGAAGTGGCATGATCATCTCCTGCCAAAATCGAGGGCAGGAGATCCCATAATGACCTGTAGTCTGGCTGAGAGTTCTTGAGAGCCTGCTTTGCTTCTGCGCTGAGACCCTGGAAAGCTGCTGACCTCATGTGCCTACGTATCCTGGACTCATGGGCTCGCTGCACTCTTCCCACCATCTCCACAAAACGCCTGATGAAAGCTGCTCTATCCTCGTTCTTGCCACCAGTGTAGCGAAGCTTCGAGTCTACTTTGTCAAGTCCATCACTGTCTCTGTCAGGATGATCCATATCGTCTAAGCTATCGAGTGCAAACAGAAAATTGTTGGCTGGGGGCACTGAAGCTGTTACGCCTCTGAGCGCTGCGCTTGCTGCTACTGCTGCTGCTGCTGATACTGGTGTCGGGGGACTGGATTCTGGAGCCGACCCCTCTGTGCTCATATAGCCAGTGATTCGCCTCTGAGTGCTCCTCTCCCGAGCCAATCGCCGTGCCTCCCGTTCTGCGGACTGGACAGCGGCGGCGCTCAACTCTGCCTCACCCTCCGCGGTCAAGTGCTATGTCAATGCGCGACAAGTGGGGCGAAGGAGGTATGCCTTCTCTCAACGTGAAGCTCGTTTACCATTAGAATGTAGGCTTAATTCAGGCTGGTTTAGGCCAGTGCACTGAGTGCCCCTGGATTCACACCGTTCTGAACAAGGAGAAGGGTGAAACGCGTGTGACCAGCACAGGCCCAAGGGCGTAATAAATGTGCCTAGATACTCTAGATCAGCGGCGAATGCAGGATATCCGTGCAAAAGGGCTTGAGGCTAAGCCAGTGTGCTGAGCACCCCTGGATTCGCAAAGCCACTGCTCATCAGGAGCACAGAAGTTGTCATGAGAGCTCGTTGTTAGCCAAGATACCAGGAGCAAAAGTCACTACGCAGGGCTCAAGCTAGGCCAGTGTGCTGAGCACCCCTGGATTCGCGAAGCCACTGCTCATCAAGAGCCCAACAGTTGTCATGAAGGCTCGTTGCTAACTAGGATAACCAGGAGTGAAGGTCGCTATGCAGAGCTAAAGCTAAGCCAGTGTGCTGAGCACCCCTGGATTCGCGAGGCCGCTGCTCATCAAGAAGGTAAACGGCGTCATAAGGGCCTCACCGAAAGTCACAAGTTGCCAAGAGCCGTAAGAGGACTAAGAAAGTGCCAACGGCTAATCCACAGGTATTTCAAAGATAACCAACGGTGCTCCAAGCTGAGCCAGTGTGCAGAGTACGCCTGGACTCACCAAACATCGTTGCCAGAGCAGTATATAATATGTAGAGTTGACTCACTCGTTGCCTTCCAGGCTTATGCCGCTGCTAATTACCTTCTAGTGACACACCCGCTTAGAGCTTAGGCCAGTACACCATGGGTGTCCCTGGATTCGCCGTCAGACAAGGTGGTCAAGCTAGAGGAACAGCAGGATAAGAAACCACTCATTAAGGTAGTAATTCACTGCTGATTCGCTTCTAATTAGCTGCCCAAGCTGATGCCGCTGCTAATTAGCTTCTAGTGACACACACCTGCTTAAAGTTAGGCCAGTACACCATGGGTGTCCCTGGATTCACTGTCAGACAAGGTGGTCAAACTAGAGGAACCGCAGGATAAGAAACTACTCATTAAGGTGGTAATTCACTGCTGATTCGCTGTCGCTGTCGCTGTCCAAGCTGATGCCGCTGTTAATTAGCTTCTAGCGACACACACCTGCTTAAAGTTAGACCAGTACACCATGGGTGTCCCTGGATTCACTGTCAGACAAGGTGGTCAAGCTGGAGGAACCACAAGATAATAACCCACTCATTAAGGTAGTGATTTACTGCTGATTCGCTGCCGCCGCCGCTGTCCAGGCTGATGCCGCTGCTAATTAACTTCTAGTAGCACACCTGCTTAAAGTTAGGCCAGTACACCATGGGTGTCCCTGGATTCACTGTTAAACAAGGTGGTCAGGCTAGAGATATCACAGGATAAGAAACCACTCATTAAGGTAGTAATTCACTGCTGATCCGCTGTCGCCGCCACTAGGAGCCCTTTTCCGTGCAAGCACCGCCAAATATAAAAAAGAAAGAGGGTCCGCCAGTACACCAAGGGTGTCCCTGGAGTCGCCTGTCTCCCGAATCGGCTGTTCTCAACCGCTGTGTACTTGTCGCCAAAGAGCCTCTTACTTCTGAATTCGTATCGAAATAAAAAGCCGTTCCGCGCAGGACATTATTGTTTTGTAAAAAGATAAAAACAGCAGTATAATATATTCATCAAAAGATCAACAGAATAACCAAAAGTACGAATTATTGTACAAAACTGTGAGCAGAACTGTCTTAGCGGTCTAGCACTGGCACGCGAACAGCCACCTAGCACTTGCGAAGGCAAAACAATAATGAGTCCACTAGTCCTGACCTGCGGTCAGAGCTTACTTATATCTCAAGTCATTGTCACATCTGCAAAAACTGTAACAGGCTTCCGCCCTGAAATCTTCATCTGCCAATAGAAAGTCACTATTCTATGTCAGCTTTAATAATGTTACCGTTTACCGTCTTCTGACCGACACGTCAGTGGCAACATTGTAACAGTCATATCTTCTTATCACTTCGTGGTCACCTGGCAATAACCATATCTTCTTCACCAAGTCTGTTTCTCTCGAGCAGTCATCCCGCGCGAGGTCTGTCATACTCGTCATATATGTCACGCCTGTCACTAGCTGGACAAACCCGGCTCCGGTACCATGGGAAGCCGGCGTTTGTTACAGTGTGATGGTCCTCGTTATTTCAAAACACACAATAACGTACTATAACGAGCACAAGCTGTGTATAACTTACAATGTGCTAGTCTACAACCTTGCCGGGCTGCTGTATTTCCCAAGTGACTATCCCCGTACTGCTAAGGAATGGGATAAGCCTGGCCACTTTCATGTCGAGAGCTATGTCAAGAAAGAATTCAGCAGAGCACCGTCTCTTCTGGCTGACAAGGTGGATCCCCGTTTACTGGAAATGGCACGTGACCTCAGTCTTGAGGCCGATAGGTTGAAAACCGAGCATATGTGGGACGACGAGTCGCCAGAGGATGCAGCCTTCATGAGGGACCTGATTGAGACATATGGAATCCCGGCTGCGAACGAGCCACCTCGGCGTTCAGCAAGACTCGCAGGCACGTCCCCCCCCGCCCTTTATGTAGTACCCGTATTCTTTTTCAGATTGAACATCTTCTCCGACTGGTACCGTGACTTCTGCCTCTGCATGCTTGAAACGCGTGCTTTTCGCCACCAGTTTCTTCGCATACTCCCTCTTCATAGCTTGAGCGGTTCTGCTTTTTAGACCTCCACCTTTTCGTTTGTTGCTGTGATGTCTGAGGCGTGTCTTCCTCTGGCTGTACAGGTGTTCCAAACCCTGCATGCTGTAGTTCAGAAGGTCCCTGTGACGAAGAACTTGAAGAGATAGATGATGGTATGCCACGTGCGCATACAGGTGAACTGCCTCCGCCGCCCCCCACTTGCAATCACTGCCAGAATATATTGCTCTGCCTTCTCCCGAATAGCATAATATTTCTTCAGACGTTCCTGCAGGTTGTCACGGCGGAGGCGGGTGGTGAGCTCGACATACAGGCCCTTGAGGAACTTCCACACTGCCATTCCCGTCCTGAAGTCGTCATCTTCCTCGTTGAGAACGGTCCGCATCATCCCCTCCGAGTGCGGATTGAACGTGATAGAGCACTCGCGTCCTATAATATTTGGTAGCTTCTCTTGTTTGGCCCCTGTTCTTTTTTCCTGCTTTTTGACGCGGATATGGCACCCAATAATTATGTTTCTTCAGATATGTCATCAGTGCAGTTGTCTTCGCCTCGGTGGTGCAGTGTACCCTGCAGGTTATCTCAGCAGCGTGGTGGACTTCTCGCAGGGTGAAGTGAAGGACGTCCCCGACCATATATCCTGGAGGTATATCAATAAGTGGTCCGCGATGGTGAACGCAGCCTCTATGGTCAAGCTGGTACTTGAGGCGGGCCTTCTCGCTGCTGGGAGGGCCCTCCGCTGCTAGCTCCTCCCGAGACTCGAACACCTTGCCGCAGTCCGCGTACGGGCATGATTGTCCACGGGAAGTGCATACCTTCGTGTGGAAGGTGCGCCCCCTCGTGCAAACTATCCATCCAGTGTATGCAGAGTAGGCTTGTGGTCACTTATATTGTTTAGTTCCTGTTGTCCGTCTTTACAATAGGAGCACGCATAAGTGTGGGAGCACGTGGCAAGACCACACTTTATATTTATCCACTTCATGTCTCTTCCTCTCTTCTTGCTCACGTGGTATGTAGTCCCCCCCACAACGATACCGTTTGCTTCCACGTCTTTCAACTCGTTTATCACACGTTCCATTGGCTACTACCCAAATGCATGGTCCTACCACAAGGACCAATGGGCAATTGCGGTTTCGATCACTAAATCGACTATTTGAGGCACAGGCAACATTTGCACATGATATTTATGTATTAAATGAATTTTATTTCTTATAGCGGCGGCCCCCATGAGACTTTAGGTGTGTGGTTGAACGACACGCTTTAGGGGTGCAATTTCGCCAAAAGCTTGAAGAAAATGGTGGTCCTACCACAAGGACCCCATTATTTTGAGTATTAGGAGTCACATGGGGGGCTCACGGTGATGCTCATGGTTATACATCTTGAGTTTATGACCAAATAAGATAACTGAATCGGTTACTTCGCACCCTCATCATCATTTCCGCTCTATTTCAGCATGGCGCATGTTCAACACAATGCAAATTCCGAATTTAGTGAATTTCGGACTTTAGAAATCGGCATTCATCCATTCTAAAATGTACACGCCAGTCGAAAAATAAGATATTTGGCTGATGTTAGACTTTCAGAAATTCGCAATACATATATACTTGAAGATTTAATGTGCCGCACACACCAGCCTTGCGATATATGCCCTCTAGCAAGCAATTATGATGGCTGGCTGGTCAGCTCGCGTGACCACTGTCTTGGGGGGGAAACCAACGAGCCAATATATTAGAGGGGAAGCCAACGAGCCAACGAGCCAATATATGCATTCCAACCGGGCCTACCGCCCAAATATGATTGGGACATATGTATAGGTTCAATTTGATGGTATCCGCGCAGGTGTAGTGTTGATATATGATTGGTAAAAAATTATTGAAGATGAGTCACTAATTTGCCACATTTTGAATGTTCCAAAAAATCCGTTTTGAAAATTTTGAGTGTAGAGGTTTGAAATGCGTTCGTCATGGATATATGGGATGGATATAGGCCAAACCAGCGTTCAAATAAATTAATATAGGACCTATATATACCACCTTTCATTGGTTAGACACCACAAATCACGGGAGATGGCCAATTAAATTATCGGAACAATGGTCCTCGTGGTAGGACCAATTCGTTGATAACACTATTCCATTTATCCCACATGGTTATTGGACGGGTGACGACCCCTACGTTCTTCCAGGTGGCGGATGCTATAAGGATGACTTTTCGAATGTCGTTATCATAGCTATAGACAGTGCACCCAGTGATACTCAACCAGCCTTTGACTGGAGGCCTACACAGAAAAAGATTGCCAGATGGTTCCTCAATGTCCTTCCTAAGTCCAGAGTCACGGAGAAGAGGCTAGAATACACAGGAGTCAGCCCTGATATTTGGAATGAAGTTCTGAACGAAAGCGACAAAGTACTTCCTTCTTCGCTGTGCCCATGGCCCACTCAAGACCCTCCCTATCATCAGAATGATGCTGAGCATTATTATGGTGGTCACCATGACACGACAATCCCCGATGCAAATTCCAAGCCCTTCATAAGCACCGTGAAATGGCCCAAAGTACTTACACTTATGGGGTACCTCCCTCCCCTCTTTGGTACTGTCCTCAACACGATAGGTGTTCCCCGTGGCAAGATTAAACCTCTCCTTAAAAAACTTTCAAGAATCTGTAGGCAACACACCAAAAACAGGCGAGACGTGTTTCTGTTAAACACCACCACCACCCTGAACACTAACCCGCATACAGTTGACATCTTGAGCAGTGAGACCATGACAGAAACAGAAGCTGTGCAGCAATCAAACGACTTTCTTCAAACCCTCCTGCAATAATTTTCAAAAGTCTTGCAATATAAGATGTTTCTCTGTCCCCTAGGGAGCCCCCCTCTCCCCCGCCCACCCGACCCCCTTCCTCAACGTCTCCAAATACCCCCTTAATTCTTCGACTTCCTACCCCACCGCTCAGTTTCAGCCACCCCTCCACTCACCCGGCCATGGCTGCTTCTCCATCCTCTAGAGTTATTTTTTGCTTAGCACCTAGCTTTTTCTCTAGATGTCACCCTGCTGAAAAGTGGGTTGAGCCCCTTTGTGGGCGCGCTATAGCAGAGGGAGTAGCCCCTGGTGTTTTCACTAGCCTGCTTTGCAGGGTTACCGCACTCTCAGGACTTTGTCCCCTTTGCTAGCGTAAATGTTTTATTATTATTTACCACAAGGACTGCGGGGCAGTAGCCACCATACTACCGAGGTCATGCATGCACTGCTTGACCTCGGAGAAGTCCTCCTTGATTGCCTTTGAATACTAACACGCTTGTGTGGTTGAGGGGGGAGTTCAGGCCGTGGAAGCGGCCCTTGTCGCGTCTTCGATTGGTTTGTTTACGATGACCTTGAAGGCAACGGTGCAGTGGGATACGGAACGGAAGACCTGCGCACCGTCGCCGGCAAGCTGCACCGTGACGTTGGTGCCAAGTGGATTGTGCTGCTCGATGTAGGTCTTGAGCGCCTCCTTGAAAGAGATGGTGGTGCCCTCAATCCCGTCGGTAAGTGCTGCAGGCTTGGCCAAGGCGAAGTACTCGTCCTCTAACTTGACCGTCTTATTCTTGCTTGCGTCAGTCCCAACAAGTGAAGGCATAGGTACCCCCGGTTTTATGAGCACCGGCTCGTATTTGCCCTCTTTGTTGAGTTGGTGACTCAAGCAGTGAATTAATGGCTGATACGGTCTTTGGGGAAGTCCACAATGCAGCCTCACAATCAGTCCGAGCTCAGGAGTCCAGTGACTTTCTATCTTTTCTATCAAGTCTTGCTCAATCTCGAGTTGCACGTCGGGAGCCAACTGCAGCGCCCTCAGCAAGCACCCACGGTAGTCATCCCCAGCCACGAGCTTCGCCAGCGCCTCCCTCGCATCCTCTGCGCAATTGAATTCCTTCTCCACGAACCCGCGCACATCGGAAACCATGTTTCTCAGGTTTCTCTCTATTTACACCTCCGTAGTAGCTGCACTCAGACTTTTCCTGAGCCTCCTCTTGCGCTTCACTGTTTGCACGGTAGGTGTTTCTTTGTCGCGCAGTACTTTATTCTTCATCCATCCTGCTTGCGTCACTGTGTGAGATGTCTCAACCAGACTTTCCCTCAACTCCTGCATTGTCTTAACCATAATAGAGGTTACTTGTGTTCCTAGTACTGTGTTTCTCTTTTTTGCTATACCTAACTGCGCGGCAAGTTGACTCCGGCGTGCAGGTGTTCGGCGAGCTGCAACGGTGACCTCGACTGCTTGCGCGACAGTGTCCTGGTCTGCAGCAACACTTGTCTGTTGGGCAGCTGCAGAGTTGCCCTTTTTGAAGTAGTGAGAGGGCTTTTTTTAGGTGGCATTGTGCAAGAGGGGTACTAACAGTAAAAATGAAATTAATGTATGCTATCAAGCATTTATAGTGTGTCATAGAACTGCATTAGCCTCGCCAAATCTGTGTGTCCAATGAGCTTGCATCACGTGGGGACTCGGTGATTGACCATGTCGCACACATAAATATTGTTTATCTTTGTTATGTTTTCATGTGGAATAAGTGTAGGAGTGTATTAGAGCAGCTCTGCAACCGGTATAAAATGTACCACATCGATCCTGCCAAGGTCCTGGTTGCAGGACTAGATGTTTGGCACGGCTATTATAGAACAGTAATAGCAACGTGCGAGTATATGGTGGGTGTATGCGTGCAGCAGTCTGGTGACCAGAAGTGTCTGCGTGAGCTCAATGCTCCTCATATACTCTAGCGCTCTCACGCATCGCATGCGTTACCACCATTGAGTTGTAAACTCGAGAGCACTAGGTGAACATGACGCATCGGCCAGACAATATAGCCTTTGATGCTCGCATGCTGTAGTTCTATCCCGGGGTTACATTATATGTGTGGGTACGTATTATCGGAAGCTATATTCAGTTACGAGACGAACGGATCGGTGAAGTCGAGATAATCAGGTCCACGGAATAGATCGAGTGATATATGCAAGCAGGCATTATCACACACGGTAAGATAAGAAGATATGTAGATAAGTATAAGGTAAATGGTTGTAGCTGTAAGAGAGGATTGTGCTACCAACTTCGGGCATGCACTGTGCTACCTACTTCGGGCTTGCACGAGGATTCGGAAACATTCAAAGATATTGACTCAAGTGTACTGGAACGGAAACTGCGCCGCCAACCCTGCTCGGCGCTTATATACTGATCTACCTACTCAAGTCTTCTGATCTTGTCTCATTTGACATCTGTCACTCCGATCTCAGTCCACTGCTAATTTCCCGCCTAATTACAGTATTCGATCGGATGACGCATGACAGGCAGGTAATTCAAATACCTCCTGGCACAACTCTCCCCCCCTTAAGCGGTGGCAATCTCCTGATCCACTCACTCATATATATAACAGGCGAGATGCCAATATGCGTATGCATGCGTCTATTATGCGGCTCGGTTCTCGGGTTCGGCGCCCCTTCGTCCTTGGGTCGGTCCCCTTCGCTTTTTGCGGTTATTACTTATTGCTCTACTTACTGGCTTTCCCAACTCTCCTTCCACGGCTCACGCTGCCAACGCTCAGCCGCTTCACAGATTGAAGGTACTTTTCAGCTCGTAGGTCTTCACTTCTTCTTGCGGTCTCGGCGCCCTGAGATTCTCCTCAGTATCTTGTCTTCGTGTAGCAGGCGTATGGATGTGACAGAATTCATGATGCAGTTGTGTTGGGAATGGGGAAAGTGAGGTGATGAAACAGGTGATGTAGCAAGGGAGCTGGTATGTATATTCTTAAAACAATGTTTGCCGTGTTTTTCATCATTTTCTTGTACCAGGATGCAAGGTATATTCACATGTCAAGTTGCATATACATGAAATACGTATCTGGTTTTGATGAAAACGCATTCTCTCTACGAAAAACGCGTTACCTCACAAATAGTGTCGTAAGCTGTCGCAATACTCATCCATTCGTGTTATGACTGGACACCCAATCTCAGCTGATCAGACCCGACATTTCCAAATATCAAACGCAAGTATCCGGGTAAGTTTGGGTTCGCAGTCGTAATCATCTGATGCCGAGTTCGCTAGAATGCCAGGGCATACCGCATTTGGGCGTAACGTTCGCGATACCTATCAATTCGTGTTATGACTGGACGCACAATCTCACCTTATCAGGCCCGACATTTTTGCAAATATCAAACGCAGCAATCCGGTCAGTTTGAGTTCGCAGTCGTTATCATCTGCCGACTTCGCTAGAGTGCCAGAGCATACCGCATCTGAACGTAACTTTCGCGATACCTATCCATTCGTGTTATGACTGGACGCACAATCTCACCTCATCAGGCCCGACATTAAAAAAAAATAGAAGTCGTATCGACCCTGACCGGTGTTCCACCATGGTTAGCACTATGGCATGCTTATCATATTACTTGATATATTGGTACATACTAGGGAGGTGTGTTTGCACACGATCAGGCAAGTACGATGGTATATAGTTCACTCACGGGGGTAATAAAATGATGGGTTTCCCAGCGAATCGGGTGGTATGCGATTATCGATGGTCGTCTGACCTAAGGGCTTTTAACTTATGATTGCTGGTTGGGATTTCAACATATGCTTGGTCGTTACGCAAGTCATATGCAAGTTGCAGTATGCAATATATGCAACGTATTCAAGCCACTTGCCTTCTTACCCACTTACCCATATGCTGCACGCTCATAATCTTTACCAGTGCGGTGCTAGTCGGGTCGCCATCAAACTGCCACCCTACACATGAAGAACTCGTACCAATTAGATTAGTGATCGGATACACCGCAAGTAATACGACCTTGGAAAACACGATCTACGTAGCCGCCATGCTTTAAAATAAAATAAAAGCCCTAGTTGCCAAGGCGCTCATCCGCAAATCCTCGAGAGAGCTCTCTTTTGAAAGAGGGCGCGCCGATATGCAGGCTTTGCAGGGCTCCAAGGCAAAAGGCTACCAAAAAAACGAAAAATGCTAGGCGCGACTTCTAATTCCTCGAGAGAGCTCCGCACTGTTGCAAAAGGGCGCGTCGATCTGCAGGAATTAGAAGTGCTCCTTGAAAGCAGCACTTCTGATGCAGGCTTTGCAGGGCTCCAAGGCAAAATGCTACCAAAAAAGAAACGACACCTGCTAGGCGCGTCTTCTAATTCCTCGAGAGAGCTCCACACTTTTGTAAGAGGGCGCGTCGATCTGCAGGAATTAAAGTGCTCCTTGAAAGCGGCACCCTAACCAATATTGAAAATATACTGATAGTGTGAAGAATAACCATGAGGGCTCCTAACGCCTTTAACAAAATGTATTGGATTAGGCTTGCACGCTGTAGATAAAGGGAGACGAAAGCGCACATTGAGCATGTGCCATCTCGTATTCAAACCGTTGAGACCTCCAGACCTTTGGATCTGGCGCTCTATGAGCTATGAGCTCTTGAGCTGAGCATAACTGTTAATAAGAGCGGGGCAATATTAGCCAACGTTAGCTGCAAATATGAATACGCATTTCAACTAAATATGACCCCCCACCCCCCTTTACGGGGGCATGGGCTCCCAGAGCCCTGTCAACACGGGATCCCATCCAACCTGGGGGGCGCCTGTCCCCAGTTTTTTCTCCTCCACGCCTCCGTTGCCTCCATTACTTTCCTTCCACGCATATAGGCATCGGATTCATTATACATTCGTTGCCGGCCGGTGTTTTACGACCCATGGGGCCAACATGCTGCTCTCTACTAATGTTGTGCCCCTATCACTCTCCTGAGAAGGGGAATATAAGTTTCTCCAGCCGGAAACGGCCTGTCATGTACGTGGGAAACAAATTTTCTTGAATAAGCGCTTCGAGGGCTTTGCCTTACACGTCGACGTAACTTTATCAATATTATTATTCATACGTTATTACGTTGTTATGTTATTAATATCCGATTTATTATCATTCTCTTGAGCTAATGCCACTCGTCACATACACGGTTGGGGGCGTATTCCGATATAATTTACGCCTAAATTGAACTAAGGGATGCCACTTTTGTTGACATGTGCATGTGCCTTGCTATTTGTTACTGGTTTCTTGTCAACCGGGCGCATTTAGGGCCTAAAAGCGCTCACTGTGCTAGTACTTCGCCTAGGCTACCATCAATAAGTTCACATGTGACCATCAACCTATGAAATTTCAGTTTCCAAACACACGATACAAGCGCCGTGAAACATATAGTCTTTGCCGAACCTATGTATGCCCCTTAGACAAATCACGGGTGCCGAAAGCCGATAGTCTTTGCCGAACCTATCCCCCTTATAGACAAAATTGAAAGTCCTACCATCTCTTGCCCTGCAACCTTAAAATTCCTTTACCTCGCAAGAGCAATCCCAATTTTCTCTCACCGTGCGCGCAGCAAAAGACAGGGCAGCTTACCGCTGGGCGAGTTGAAAACGATTTTTCACTGCAGAGTTCACTCATTGCGATCCCGGGTGTAGACTCTCCGAATCTCGAAAGTTATTTTTCTGTCACCAAGTTTCATTTGTTTTCCAAGCAGTCCATCAACACACCGTACGTAAGCCTGCAGTGTGTATGCCGCGTAACTCTACAGCAGACGAAGACTTTGATTACGCCGTGGGCATACGTGACAAGGTATCGGGTATGTTCAAAACACATATGTGACACTGCATGAGATTTCAAATGTTTCATTCTGGATAGTATGTGCAGAACCCCTCTCTCGTAAACATGTCGCATGGACACCTCCACGCGTAGTCCAACTTTTATCGCAATCCCCCCATCTCGGTACGCCAGATTCTGTTGAGATGCGGCATGATGTGGCATGCATCTTTAATCGACTCTAAGATGCAACATGGGAACACATGGTCAAAACTTGTTCGTGTCATTCGCCGGACGGAAATTACACTCTTGACACACAATTACCACCGATCACGGTATCGATCAATCGGTTTCCAAGATATCTCACGCCTGTCGTATGATGATACCAAAATATGGGGTGAGGCAATATTCATCTAGACAATCACTCTGTCTGTCCGACTTCTATGTTTGCCGACAAGTGAAATTTCACTGAGGCGTGACGCAAAGAGTCACATGACTCATGCATCGATATGCGTTGAGCAAAATGTTGGAATATGCTATGGATAACGTTAACCTTTCGTACGACTTTATTCCCGTTTATGTATTCAGATAAGACGCCTGGTGCGATTTATTTATCTGACGTCGATCGTGTCATCATCTGGTTATTCCAGAAATACGAGCGATGGAATTTATATTCTATTTAGACGCCGTTTCGCGTTGCGTCCACTAGCCTGGAGTAGACCGATTTATGCAAGTATATCGAATGTATGCGCATTAAACAAACCCGGATGATATATTGACCATCCAAGGAGGTGCAGCCTTGGACTAGGAGAGTGGAAGAAGGCTAGATAAGTCACCAGAATCGGCCCAAGAGGAACACGAAAAACTATGTAGTAGAACACGAGAAAACAAATCGCAAGCGAAGAACTGCGAAGAAATACTTTCACGATGGAACGCGTCGACGCCATGGCAAATACTTCGATTAACACATTTTTCAGCGGCGAGTTCAAAGTCGGCGGCCTTCACGAGGGGTTTTGGTACAAAACCTAGTGGTTTTTGTACACTATATAGTGACATGCCACTATATAGTGGGAGTGGTGCATTATATATAGTTGTGAACAGCGCAGGCAATACCGATTGTTTCAGGAGGAGGAGGAGGAGGAGGAGGAGGATGCAACATGGAGCACGCGGAGCTTTTCGACCTATTGGTTGCATCGGATAGTGGTTGCCTTGCACGGCTCACAGTGCTACGAAATTGTTTGCAGGGCTAGTCATGATTGTCAACATGGGTGAACGCTGGGAATTGGTATGATGTTTTTCTAGGTAGTTGTTTTGGCATTCGATTGATGAGTTTGTTTTTTTGCTGTGCCTTTGACATTTCAATTGCGAGATGTGAACCTTGCAATACAGTTTCTGATACCTCTTTATATATGCCATTGTTAGCCAACGAACGACTCGTAGACGTTGTCCTGAGCTGACGGTAACGCTTTCAAATATCGTCCACATCACTTGATGACAAACACGGTGCTGTATCGTCGTGACGATACCATGGTCCCACATACATCGTGTCATGCGGTGAGAGTCTGAACTAGCCAAGATGATCAAGTGGCATACATTTAATACTATACCGGCGTATACCTGTCACCGGTCATAGCCCCGAGTTCCATTTCGGGTTATAAACGGGGTTATAACCCGTCCGATTTCTCATAAACCTAGGCGCTCATTTGTTGAGAATTCGAGTTGGCGCGGGTGTGTTTAAGAGTTTAACGGTTCGTGACGATGGGAAGAGACACTTATGCATCGTTATTACGTCGTATACGTATGTTCTTCAAAATATATTGGATCTGGCGGTCGTAGAAATGGGCACCGACTGTAAACTTTGCTTTGAAATTCGGAGTGACATGCGATTGGACTCTAGGGCTGCACAACTTAAACTGAACCGTTCATTCTTAACAGTGGCGATTATCCGAATCCGACGGTCCACATCCACATACGATTCAAGATATCAACATACAATACATTCCTTTATCGCTCCACCCCAGGGATCTCTTCGGAATTTCTGATGTTCCCGGTATAAAAATATAGGACGGCTCAATTTTAGTTGGGCACCCCTATATTGGACTCTAATCTCGCCGACTGTGTACCCTATGTAAGATATATGCTTCGCCCTTCACAAACTGACATAAACAACAGCTGTGTATGGTTAGTGCGCATTTACTAAGACATAGGGTACACTAAGCATTAACGGTGTGCCAATAAATTGAATCACGTGTATAATAGTTCCATGGCACATTATCCCCGGACGGGTCAGATGGGATCACCTCATTGGCTCAATAACGATCAGACAAATGCAGTATACACTGTCCATTGACTATACACAAGCAACCTCTGGTACGTTCTGGGCATACTTACTTGCCTTCTGTGCCATTATAACGCGGAGCCGGGCATCTTATCTCACGACTATATCCCCAAGAATTTTTGCAAGGCGTCAACGTTTCCCGGCAAAGGGAAAAGTACTGCATCTTAGCTGAATGTCTTTGGCATCGAAATCCTCTGCTGCAGCATTATTGATAAGAGCATCGCGTGCCATATGGAGATCTTTGGCATCAACGTCCTCTGGCTCAATATAATTGGCTGCCAGCTGTACGTCAGGAAATGAAGTCGTAGAAGGATTCGTCGGATCCTGGCTCGTCTTAGCAGGTTCCTCGAAGCACCACCATGAACATAGAGGCATGAAGTTTCCGCGCAACTTGTCCACAATGCTGAAAATGAGACGTCTACTAGCAGATACTATTAATACCACAGAATACAACATAAGCATCAATTGCAGCAAAAGTAATGCCACATCTGTGAAGACACGCGTATCGTCACCATCTGAATTCAAGAAGTAAAACATCATCCCCATTTGCACCAGAAACTGATTACATAGGATGAGGGTCTGCAGAAGCTGCAGCACAGGGTCCTTGAATGGCGAGTGGTGGAGGTGGCAGCACACCGCAAAGAATGCGAAGGCGGTCGCATAGAGGTGAGACACGGCGGGACCGGCGATTAGTTCCACCACTACCACCACTGATGTTTGTCCAACGCGTCTGCAGATCTCATAGCAATGCCAAAAGTAGAGGGCGTGCATGTAAGGCATGCACAGCTGTCGAAAAGCCTTACTGAAACCTGGTTGGTCCAGAAGCGTAACAAACATCAAATCCTGGCGCCCAACAGCCTTCTGATACTGTACGTACACCTCCAGCTCTAAGCAGCTTTCGTCTTTGACTAACGTAACAGTCGCATGACGTTTTTGCAAGCTAGATCCGACGCAAGAGTATCTGGTGTACGGGTCGGTATGTTCAGACAGCGCCTCTGCTAGTCCGTGTGCAGTGCTGGTATGCACCACCAAGTCGATGTACCGCTCGTGGCTTAGAAAACGCCGTACGCTCGATCTGTGTTCTTCGTTTGACTGCGGGTTGGCATCATTCCGGTCCAGCTCCGTGGCGTACTCCGCATGCGCTGGATTAATGGTAAACTCTATATCATCAACGGGCAAAATACATCAGACACCGCCACAAAAAAATCAAACATCACCGGCCTACCAAAGGGTACTAGTGATTCGTGCGTGCGGCCCAGGAAGCCAGTAATCTGCTCCGCAGATTACATCTGCTATCTACAAACCACAACTTCCCAGCAGGATCCACACGTAATCTCCACATGGCATAAGCTCCAAGCAGCCCTCACATGCTCTCCACACGCCACGACTTCTCAGCAGGGTCCACACATGTGCCCGACATGGCCCGACATGTCAGGGCCACACCCCTCACGAATCTACCTGACCTCATAATGTTGAATGCCGGATGTTTCCGATCCGGGAGGAAGGAGATGGCGGATGCGCACACACCCATGTTACCAGGTCCTTCTTCAGTACTGATCTCTTCCTTCGTCTCCAAGATACCATCCCTGGTAAACCGAAGAATGTCCAACTGGTCCTCGCCCATGTTATCAGGTTCTTCTTTAGTACTTATCTTTTTCTTCGTCTCCAAGAGACCATCCCTTTTAAACCGAAGAATCTCCAACTGGTCCACCACTTTCCACAGGTTGGACTTGAGCAGGTCGATGTGCCGCTCCGCATCTGCGCGAAGCATCCTCACCTGGTGGCAAGCATGCAGGCGTCAGCCAATCACCTGGTGGCAAGCATGCAGGCGTCAGCCAATCACCTGGTGGCAAGCATGCAGGCGTCAGCCAATCACCTGGTGGCAAGCATGCAGGGCGTCAGCCAATCACACCTGGTGGCAAGCATGCAGGCGTCAGCCAGGCATCACCTGGTGGCAAGCATGCAGGCGTCCAGCCAATCACCTGGTGGCAAGCACGGGGGCGTCAGCCAATGCCTGGTGGCAAGCATGCAGGGCGTCACTGGCAGAATCACCGCAGTGGCTTGAGCATGCAGGCGTCAGGCAATCACCCTGGTGGCAAGCATGCAGGCGTCAGCCAATCACTGATAGCAAGCATGCGGCGTCAGCCAAATATCACCTGCAGTGGCAAGCATGCAGGCGTCAGCCAATCACCTGATAGCAAGCATGCAGGCGTCAGCCAATCACCTGGTGGCAAGCATGCAGGCGTCAGCCAATCACCTGATAGCAAGCATGCAGGCGTCAGCCAATCACCTGGTGGCAAGCATGCAGGCGTCAGCCAATCACCTGATGGCAAGCATGCAGGCGTCAACCGAGTTTGGGGCGGCGGGAGTGACACGGTGGCGTCTCCAGCTACGCATGTACAAGATTGAATGCGTCGCTTTGACTCCAAAGGTGTCTGAGGGTTAAGACGAAATGTTCAAATTGGAGTGCAACAGAATTTTTTGTGGTTTCAGACTTTCAGAATCCGTGACTCCTGCTGCAGTAGAGCCGAATGACACATGTAGCTCCGTGACACAAACAGGATGTACAAGTAGCCACGAAGCGACACGCCTGTTCAGCTCTGTTCCTTTTGCTCTTGCAAACAGGAACTTCACGGGTACCTACGGTACTCTGTGAGGCACACTGCAAATCTGATTTTGTAAGATTTTCTTCACCTGTTTCACCTGTAAACAGTAGAGTAGGTAGTGACAAGACCACTAGGTTGTACGACAGCGATCGAACGACGACGGGAGATCTAGCAGCGAAGTCGCGGGGACGGCGTTACGACTTCAAACGACGGCTTCACATCGGCTACGGCAGTACGATTGACTCCACTGGGACTCCTTTGAGGGGCAAAAATGTCGGGAGGTGCTAAGAACAAGGGTCTAGAGGATTTCCCACCCCTCCCGGGGAAGCCAGACATCGGGCAGGCTTCCCCTTCCCCCGCAGCACTGTCCACACAGGACGTGCTGATGCAACAAATTCTGTTAATGCAACAGCAGCAAGGGGAGCTGCTGGAGATGCAGAGGCAGCAGGCGGAGGAGCATCGCCTGCTGCGTGATGAGCTTCACCGACAAGCACAGATCAACGTGGAGTTGGAGGCGAAGGTGGCAGCGAAGCCTGGGACATCGGACCCGGACACCGTGGCCAAGACCGCCGAGCAACTTCTGGAGAGAAGGAGGAAGCTGGCGTACGTGCCAGCAGCCTCAGTCAACCCGTTCCCGCCGCGGCCGGCTACGCTGACATCGAGAATGCCTCAGTTGTACGACCTGCACGGCAGCAAGACGTACGACGCTCTCTCCAAGAAGTCCAATTCCTCAATGAAGTACGAGTGCCTGGTTCTGGCTCCGGCGCTGTCTTACTTGCACGACGTGGTGTGTGAATGCAACGAGACGTTGGACGTGAACGAGGACTGCGAGTTGTCGGGCAGCGAGTGGCTAAAACGTTTTCACGCAGTAACCAACTCTGTGCACGGCGTGTACGCGATGCTGTGCAACAGGTGGACGATGCTGGAATTGCGCGGACAGCTGGAGCAGGAGCCTGGATCTTCACAGCGGGGAGGATCTGACGCTCTACGTGCGAAACTGCAGTTCAGGACAGTCTACCGGACGGCGTGGTGGCAGACGAGGTGTTGCAGCAGTGGCTGAACGACTTTGACAAGAACCGCGGCAAGGCAATGCTGAGCCTTACGTCGAAAAATGCAGCGAATGCGGAGACGCGGGCCGTGAAAGATCACCGGGACCGGGACCAGCGCTGGAAGGAGAACGAGAGGCGTAAGAAGAACGAGGAGAAGGACGGTAAGAAGCCTACCGACAAAGGCGGCAAGGGCCGGGGCGGAAAGCCCGCGGCCGATGTGTGATGTGCGTGCCGCCACCCCGTCCAGCGCAACAGCCCTCTATGGGCGCTGGTCGGGGAAAACTCACCGTGCAACAGCAGGTGAGACAGCGCAGGGGAGCATGGCGCGCGGCGGGCGCCAGTTCCGAAGTGATGCAGTGGATTACTCACGGGGTGAAGTTGAGGTGGAAGCGCGGGCCTCCGCCTCCGTTCGACCACGGTGTGTCACTGAGGGATGCTACGCGTCAGCAGCAGGTGTGGCTGGACGCGGAGAAGGAAAGGGTGCTACAGAACGGTGCATGGACGAGAGCGACGAGAAGATCTCATGTTTCTCGCGCCTTTTTAGTGCCGAAACCGGGTACGAACAAGTGGAGACTGGTGGTGGACTTCCGATGGCTGAACCAGTGGTGCGTGAAGAATCGTGTGAAGATGGAGACGCTGAAGAAACTACGAAGACTGGCGAAGCCGGGCGACTGGTGCTTCAGTTTGGACCTCCAGGACGGTTTTCATGCGCTGGGGATCCACCCGGACTTTCAGCGCTTCATGCAGTTCGACCTGCAAGGAGACCTGCTTCAATGTTCAGGGGTACCGTTCGGGTGGAACGACGCTCCGAGGGTGTTCTGCAAGTTCGTACGCGTGATGGTGGAAGCTCTACGTTCTCCACAGGCAGCGGAAGATCACAGAGAAATCAGGAGGCTGCGGGACGGTTCCGCAATACGACAGCGATGGTCAGTCCGTCGCAGAGCAGGTGGTGCTGGCGAGGACGCGAACCGTCACAGCGGGATGCGAGTACTACCGTACATGGACGATTTTTTGGTGCTGGTCGACTCTCAGCGAGAAGGCTTTCTGCGTCGAGAAAAAGTTCAACTGGTGCTTCATCGGCTGGGCCTACAGCGGAACGAGAAGGAGGGCCAATGGGAGCCTACGCAGGTGGTGGAGCACCTCGGTTTGGAGTTGGATCTGAAGCTGGGACAATTCCGTGTCACAGAACGACGGGAACACAAAATCCACACCAGAGCGAAGGAGATCCTGTGCGACGCAGCGAGAAATCGGAGGTGGATTCCTGCCAGGAGGCTAGCTTCCTTCACGGGGCTCTGCCAATCCGTGTACTTAGCGGTACCAGCGGCGCGGCTCTACCTACGGGAGCTCTACTTCGTGCTGGCAGAGAAACGCAGCTGGGGAGCAAAGGTAAAGATCTCGCGTGCAGCTCAGGGGGACTTAGAATGTTGGTCCAGGCTGCCTGTGATGAGCAGGTGGAACAGGCGCAAGATCTGGAGGTCCCCGACGAGAGCGAAGGTGCACACAGACTCCTCGATGATGGCCTGGTGCTGAACCTCAAGTTCCCCGCGAGAGGTTTCTGGTCGGACGAGATGCGCAACTGGCACATCACGCACTTGGAGTTGGAGGCCGTGTACAAGGCAGTGCAGGCGTTCCTAAAAGAGCTGGAGGGCAAGGTCGTACGACTCTACTGCGACAACCAGGCAGTGGTGGCGATGCTCTCACACTTCACCAGCCGCAACCCCGACCTCATGAGGACGATGCGACGCCTCTGGTTGTTGCTGGACCTGCACGACATCGAGCTGCAGGCGCGCTACATCCGCAGCGAGGCCAACGTGTGGGCAGACAATCTTTCTCGCTGCGAGGACCTGGACGACTGGAGACTCAATCGAGACTGGTTCGTGTGGGCCAACAAGCAATGGGGCCCCTACACGGTGGACAGGTTCGCTTCCGAGATCTCCGCGCAGCTGCATCGGTACTACGCTGCGTGGAAGGACCCGAAGTGCGAAGGAGTGGACTCTCTGACGTACGACTGGCGGGGGGAGAACAATTAAGTGAACCCCCCGTGGGCGCTGCTGGACGAGGTGGCGCACAAGCTGCGGGAGGAGGGGGCCGCTGCTACGGTGGTGGCTCCGTACTGGCCGGGACAGTCCTGGTTCAGGGAGTTGGAGGCCCTGGCCACCGAGGTGGTGATCATGCCGCGGCGCAGGGACTTATTCACTCCGAGCAGGCTGGGAGGGTCCGAGCTGCTCGGGCCCTCAAAATGGGACGCTGTGATGTTCTTCATCGAGGCGCGCCCGTGAGTTACTACGCTGCTGAAGTGCGAAGGAGCTCTGCTACGAGTACGACAGCGGGCAAGGTGACCGTGGGCTCTTAAATCGAGGTGTTCTGGAAGGACGATGACTGCTTCTACCCGGGTGTGGCGAAGGAGTTCAACGAGGACGGGAAGGCGCACGTGCTGTACGACGATGGCGACGAGGAGACACTGGACCTGTCCAAGGAGAACTTCAAAATCATTAACAGCTCGGGCGTGTCGGAGCTGACGGACGAGGCAGCGGACGCGGACAGCGAGAACATCGATTGCGGAGGCGACTACGAAGAGAACAAGCGCAGTGGCGCTGTAGAAAATTTCCTCACGCACTCACTCTGTGAGCGGTGGAGGAGTGAGTTGGGACAGTCCCGGCTCACAGAACTGGCAGTGAAAATGCAGAGAAAAGCGCTGCTAGACACGACGATGAGCAACTACGGACCGAAGGCGCGGCGCTTCATTTTATTTCGTGAGCAGCACCAACGGCCGTGGCTGCCAGCAACGGAGGCGACCATGTTGTTGTACATCGCCTCTGTGTTGCAGGATGGGGGCATCAAGTCAGCTTCCTTGCAGCCGTACCTGTCAGCCATCAACAACTACCACGAGGACCTGCAATTTCCTGGACCAGCAAAGGGCCGTGCTGTGACCCGAGCTGTGAAAGGGATGGCAACCATCCAGGCGGAGCTGGCGGTGCAGGAGGAGAACATCGAGACCCAGCGAACTTGGCTGCCAGCGGGTCACGTACGACGTGCACACAAAGCAACGCTGAAGCTGGCTCCGCAATCTTCTGAAGAGCTGCGGCTGCTACGGGCCTTCTCCTACGTGGTCGTTGCCTTTGTGACCTTTGGCAGACCGGACACGGGGACTTCGTTGTCAAGACAACACGTTCATTGTGGCGACAGTGAATTCTCTGTGGTGCTGCTGAAAGAGAAAGGACGGCGACATCACGTGGTGAAGAGACGCCTGTGCATCCCCTGGAGGGGAGTGGCTCTTTTGAAGGAGCTGATCGAGCACTGGGAGTTTCACCGTGACACAGCTTGGAGCACATCTGAGATGACTCAACCTGCCGCCTACTGGCTGCTACCCGAGGACCCGAAGAACTTCAAGGCTTCAGTTGCTAATGACTGGATTGGTCTGGCTCTCAGCGAGCTGGATTGCAGACCCCCGGAAGGAGGTCATTTTTCTGCACACAGTACTCGGAAGGGTGCCACGACGTGTGCTCGAGCTGTAGGTGTAGCAATGGAGAAAGTGTGTTTCTTTGGAGGCTGGTCACAATTCTCTTCGGCAGTGCAACACTACATTGACCCGACAGCTTAGAGGGACGCAGACATGAACTACTACTTCGAGTGGTTAACATGGTCACAGTGACAGAGATCAGATTTCTTTTGTGTGCCTCACAGTTTCATCTTTGGTTTCATGGCAAATGAGGATTCGAGCAAAAGAGAAATGTTCAAATTGGAGTGCAACAGAATTGTTGTGGTTTCAGACTTTCAGAATCCGTGACTCCTGCTGCAGTTGAGCCGAATGACACATGTAGCTCCGTGACACAAACAGGATGTACAAGTAGCCACGAAGAGACACGCCTGTTCAGCTCTGTTCCTTTTGCTCTTCCCACCGCTCCTGACCCAGAGCACTCTTTCCTTTTGGTGACTTGCACAGACAGTCTGGACATCTCATCAAAACTTGAATTTAGAAAGCATTTAAAAAGCATAAAATGCATTTTCAAAACACTTTACAAAATCATTTAATGAAATGTATTGCAGTGCCTGCCTTTGGCAAATGAGGATTCGAGCAAAAGAGAAATATACGAAATACTTTTTTTCTTTTCTTTTTTCTTTTGCGTCGCTTTGACTCCGAAAGTTTCTGAGGGTTACCCAAATGGCTGAATGTTGAAATGACATCTGGCGATGACTCATTCATGCACAAGCGCCGCTGAAGTCTCTCAGCGGAGTGGAGAGTGCGCCCACCTGGACGAAGGACCGCACGCTTCGCATCCTGCAATATATACATAATGGAAAGCCGAACGTGAATGTCAGCAAACTGAAGGAGGCAATGACGGCGCCCAGTATCCAATCATCGGAGTAGCATTCCACATGGATGCTCATATGCAGCCATTGCTGTTGGCGGTCATAATCCTCACTGTCATAGTAATAATGTTTGCATTTGAATATCATCAGCGAGCTAGTACTTAAAGTCGGGTGCAATAGCATCAGAATGAAGATAGCTGCCGCAATGCACGTCGCCCTATACCCGCTGGCGTGTTCCACCGCATTCGCCTGCCGCTTCAGCATGCTCTCGTCCGTGGGAATGGTTGACGAATGGTTTATAAATGCTCTTAGCTTCTCCAATGAGAACAAATCACGATAACTCAAGACGCTGAATCTCCTCATGAAATGATCATGAACAACTAAGATATAAAAGCATACGAGGACGAGGAGTGGGCCGGACTGAGTCAGATAGAAATCAATCCAGAAGCCAAAGTCCGCCGAATTTTGGAGCCTCCAGTAATCCAACAAACATTTGCTGTTGGCAAAATATGAGATGTCCATGGTGAAGATGCTGAAAAACCCCAAAAAGTTCTCAAATAGCAGTGGCATTGATTCAGCGTTATACACAAAAATAAGCTGCCCCATGACCTGAAAGCACCCCCAAAAACCAGCAAACCACCGCGAAATGCCGCAAACTGCTTTTGACTTTTTGGTGGAACGCATGAACTCTGCAAACTGCGATGCGTCATTTCTTCAGTCATTCCTTGGACGAAAAAACGAGCGGGTGCCAAAATAGTCGCAAAGGAATGAGCGCATCGACGCAGAACTTATTCAAGCAACAGTTATTGCGGTACCCACCAACTTGCCTGCAGCAATGGCATTGGTATGCAGTCTTCAAACCGCTGGTCTCTAATCGAGCGCTGTGCACGGGAGGCAGATGACACCAACTGATTCAAAGCTATATGTGCACGGCGCTAACGGCAGCCTCTTCACATTACGCACCGTCATCTGAGCAGCGACCGTCATCTCCCTGCACTGCGGCCAGGCAGTCTGGCACTCATGGAGGAAGCTCAAGCAGCGGGACAGAGATGATCTTCTGCAAAATCACAGAGCCACGTGTGTCTTACCTGAAAGTAGCCCAGCATCAACGACATCATTCCGCTCAGCTTGCTGGCCTCTATCACCATGTCTTGCGTGACGTCGGCGATCGCTGTGTTGTTGTCGGAGTTCCGCATGGACGCGCCGAGGATCCACATCAGCAGCGCGACCATGAGGACGACGGCGAGCAGGCAGCAGGCGGCCGAGGCGAGCAACACTGCGATGGAAGGGCACGCATCGCATCGGTCTTGAGTGCTGACGCGGAATTGCCCAGCGCTGCACACCACGGGCACATGCCCTCCACAGACGACGGTGTCTGACCCAGAATACTTGTCTGTGTTGCACAGACTTGCCTGCAGGGTGGCCGCGTCCGCCACCTGCGAGCCGCTCCTCTGCGCCTCGGCGTTGCTCTCGCATGCCTCTGCCGCCCACCCCTAACACGTGAGCACTAGCAACGAGGGAGCGCGCACTAGCGAGCAGGGGAGGGCGACTCCCACAATACACCATGCGGCGCAGGGCGCACCAACCGAGGTGAGCCGGACGGCGCCCCGGTGACGGCGAACGAGCGTGCGGCAGCAAGGCAGGGCCACGGCAGTGTACCATACATTGAGCAATGGGGGGAGCGCCCGAAGGCCCAACTACCGCATCGAGCATGTCCAAGCAAGACGTTGTTTGTTCGATTCATCCAACGGCCACAAAGCATGCACATGACTGCGATTCAAGGTTCAGCCACCCAGGTGCATATAATTACTGGTACACCGGAGCCTCCCCTTTCACCATCCATCTCTGTGCGGGGGCTCTGGAGCCTGCGCCCCCTGGCACGGATTCTCAATCCCCTTCCATCCCCGGGATGTAGCTAGTTCGGGGGGCGAGGAGCGCGTGGTCCGTGTGTGGAGCACCTGCCACCTCGCATGCGTACACGTGTTCGATGAAGCAGGCGGCGTCCAGGCAGTGCTGCGCATTGGGGGCGATCCAGGACCCTTGAGCCAAGGTGAAGTTGGAGCCTCCACTGCAAATCAAGGAGTCCTTGGGAGCGGCGTCACACGAGTCGCACGCTGCAGTGCCATTGTCAAACTGCGTATGCCAATGCTCCCAAATTTAGAGCAGTGGGTTAGCAATAGTAATGGAGAGAGGAGGTAACCATCAATAGTGGCAGAGATATGCGTAAACGATTCGAAGCAGCAACCAAAAATCGCATCCATGGGCAGTTAGTGGAAGTGGCGCCAGCAGCAGCGGCGACTAGGAGCGGTCAAAAATCCGGAAGCGGAGCGAGGAAGTTGCACCTGTGCTGTACTGTACTGTATAGATGCAATTTCCTCGCTGCCAAAGGAAGTTAAGATCAGAAAATTGGAGCGGTGGGGACACGAAGCGACCAATGGGTGCAACGCCGCAGTAGGAGCTGCGATGCCCGGGAGCCGCGCGTAGGAGCGGCGATGCCCGGGAGCGGCCATTAGGAGCGGCGATGCCCGGGAGCGACGCGTAGGAGCGGCGATGCCCGGGAGCAGCCATCAGGAGCGGCGATGCCCGGGAGCCGCGCGTAGGAGCGGCGATGCCCGGGAGCGGCGAGTAGGAGCGGCGATGCCCGGGAGCGGCGAGTAGGAGCGGCGATGCCCGGGAGC
>LGRX02019020.1:0-22484 GCA_001247695.2 Cymbomonas tetramitiformis | reverse complement strand
CTGAGGACCTTGCCCCACCGCTTCCGGATGAGCCCGTCGGTGCCGCCCTGGCCTTCCAGGACGAGGACACCGACTGGCCAGCACTCCGATCTTCACCCGTTTGGGTGCCGCATATTCCAGGAGCCGGAGTCGTGATTGGCACTCAGCTCCAAACCCTAGATTGAGACCCCTAAATTGGCACATCACGAGTTGACTAGTAGCTGAGGAACATTACATTTCTTCTAGCCGCCTGCCCGGGAGTACCGGCTGGCCCTGCAGTGCACCTCCCACCTTCGGGGTGAGGTGGTGTCATGGGAACACTGACTCTCACCCCCCATAAGGGGGGAGGTCAGTGGTGCCTTGTGTCACCCCTCGCCTGCTCGGATGTCACTTGCAGTGCCTGCTGTCTATCTCCGCTCGTGTGTCAGTGTCACGGTCCGTCCGCTAGCTTAAAACTGTGTATCTCCCAGTTTAATCCGACTTTAGCCGAACCGAGAAACCCTACCTCACTGCCTTCACATTTTACAGTGCAAGCATATATACCACCATATTATCTGCTTTCACATCAATTTGACCTATCGAAAACTATCGATATGGCCTAAAACTTTCGATACCTATCCTTGCTTCCGACTGACACGTCAGTGGCAACATTGTAAATGTCATATCTTCTTATCACTTCGTGGTCATCTGGCAATGACCATATCTTCTTCACCAAGTCTGTTTCTCTCGAGCAATCATCCCGCGCGAGGTCTGTCATACTCGTCATAACTGCCACGCCTGTCACTAGCTGGACAAACCCGGCTCCGGTACCATGAGAAGCCGGCGTTTGTTACAGAGGCAAGGCAGTGAGAGAAATGGCAGTCGTGGGCGGCCAAGAAACGTGCGGGTCGTCGATATAGCAGCCGGAGAGACGATCACAAAATCCCAGAAAGTCGTGTGGCGGCCAATACGCAGCGGTGTGGGATCCAACCAGATTACGCAAACCAATCCAACGTTAAATTCCGTAAAAGAAATGTCTCAAGGCGCCTCGGCGTGCCGTAAATCAACCCATCGCATTTGTCAAGGTCTTAGCGACCGGATGTATGGCACGGTTGTTATTGAACTGTAACAGCAACGCGCAAGAGTTTGGTGGGTATGAGTGCAGCAATTTGGGGAGCAGAAGTGCGTGCTTGAGCTCAACGCCTCAATCTGAGGTTCCAGGTCAGCCTGCGAGCCGTACAGTAATCACTCACCGTTAAGGAAACTCTGCTGGACTTTAGGTTCAGGGTTATTATTATGGGCTCTGATAGCCCCTAGCCTGACCCGTCTCTGATCGGAACCGTGACTCCGCTAGTAGCTAGGATGACAGTACAGTAGTACTGTACTGTCAGTCATTACTTCGTATTATCCGGGTTTCCGAGATGCATGATAAAAGCACTCGGCCGGACTGTTTATGGAGCTTAGCCAGTTTGTTTTCACCGAGCGGAACACCTGTTCTCGCAGGTTATGCGCGTCACCACTTCCCTAGCAATTCTGATGGCACAGCGCCTAGCTGTTGCCATGTTTGGCTGAGTTTTGACACAGAGATGGGGTGGGCGCCCCCTTAGGCAGTAGTTGACCTTTTCGCGGTATGGCCTATCCTTGAAGTGGAGATCAGTTTGAGACAATTTTCGGCAGCAGTATCGTCGCTCGCTATGGCTTCTTTTTACGTTTCACCTGGCCGGTGGAGAGGGCATTCCGCGTATTGTGGGTCGCAACCACTCTTAGCCAATCGGCTCATGACCTGTTTGATGTTGTTCTTATTGCTGAGGCTTCTGCAGGAATTGGCCGCTGCGTCCACTGATCTCTCTACTGCCGACACACTAGCTCACGCTCCCCATCTCACCGTCATTTTGGAAATGAATACACCGCAAAGGCCACGTACACGCGCTAGGGCGCGTAAGTTAGCGACTATTTTCGATGATGTTGGGGCATTAAATTCGGCTACCCCCACACCGCCGCACTTGGCTTCGGCTGACGAGTCGGCTGCGGCTGCAACGCTCGTGAAGCGGTTACGGAAAGACTCTTTCGATGTTCAGTGCGCGAAGACAGCAGCAACTAAGGTTCTGGGAGACAAAACGGCAAAATTTAATGGCAGTGAATCGTCGGCTTCGGACATTTTTTCACAGCTGATCTCCGAAATTCAGCAGCTTTTCACGCTGCAGTCACAGGCAATTGCACCCCTGTTTGAGCTGTCTGCTGCTGCTGATGTCCCTGTCATGCCTGCTGCCAATGAGCTCCTGTACTCTGTGCTGTTGCTGCTGACTGCGCCAGGGTCTCCTGCCCGTAATTGGGTAGAGGCTTCTGGGGCCGATGTTCCTGCTGACGGCAAACGTGCCACCCTCGAGGTGGTGCGTATGCTTGCTGATGATTCGACTCCATTCGAGTCTTTGACTGAGCTGCTTGAGGTGCGAATCTCGGATGAACATGACCCTGACTCTGGCATTCGTCTTTTTAACAGTTGTCTTCGGGATGCACAGCGTCTGCAGACGCTGCCCGAAGACGCTGTTAAAAGGCAATTCCTCTCTGCCCTGTCTGGGCCGGCTTACGCCACGCTGGTTGACTCGTTTGCTCGAGCTGACCAGCGTGCGGCTGTGAGTCTGCTCACCCTGCAGGCGCGCGTGCGCGAGCAGTACCGCTGCGGGCGGCTCTCGGGCAAGCGCACTGCAGGGCGCCCCATGTCTGTTGCATCTTGCACCACTGACACTGGCCTGGCTTCGGCCATTGATCGGCTCAGTGCTCAGTTGGTCAAGTTGCAGCGGGATGTGGATTCCCTTAAGAGGGGTGGCTCCAAGCCGCCCCCTGGGAAACACACTCCGCGCAACTTCCACCGACCTGGAGTACAACCGCTTGCTCACTCCGCCTCTCCGGAGGTGGCTTTTGACAAGCGGTCTGGCACCTTTGTCCCAGCGTGCAGGCACGAGAAGTGCCTCACAAGGACACTCACCCTTTGTCCATCTCGGCATCCTACTGCCAAGCCGTCGAGTCTTATGACTCCGACGTGCTTGCCCTTCGTTTTCAGCGGTATTATGACGCTGGGGATGAGGGGTCCATGGAGCACCTGTGTGCTCTCGTGGGGCAACCTGAAATCTGTGAACTGTCTGCGCATTCCTTTGCTCCAGGCTCTGCAGCAGTTCAAGGATGCTGCTGCCTCTGCTGAATCTGCACCTGCTGAGCATCTTTCCATTGGCCGTGTTGCATTTGCTGAGGTCAGCGGTCCGCTTGCTGGTGGCGGTCGCTGAGCCGACCACTGCCAAACAGCTGCTGCCGAAGGCCTCTGCACCTGTGCATGATGAGCCGGTTGACTTGCGTGAAGTCAACCGTGCCGCCTTTGTGCCGCCGTCTGCCTCTCTGGCTCTCGGCCCGATGGCTCCTGCTGACAGTTCATTCAAAACATTCAACACTGTCCACCCTGACTGGTTTGACGTTGACCCTGAGCCTGTTGAGGTGTGTGACTCCGATGATGATGGGGAGGGCCTAGGTTGGCCAAAACGTGGGCGAAGTTTTATCGTGTCCCCCCCCCAAATCCGTTTAAACGGACGTTTAATCGTGGGGGGTCTGACGTTACATACTTAACCCGGGGTTAAGGCGACGTTACATACTTAAGGCCACGTTACATACTTAAGGATGTCATGTCACCGGATCGATAATCAATATGACATAATTGAGGTCCTCCGATTGTTCAAATATGGAATTCTTGCCTTTGATCGGCATTCCGCGACATGGCGGGCAACGCGCAAGCCGCAGACTCCTCGACTCTGTAAATGTTTGCACTGCAATAGGGTCATCGTTGCTCACACACAAAGAATTCGTTGTCATATTGCTGCCCAGCGCAACGGGGGAATCGACATATGTCTTGGCCTTATCTCGTCTCCATCGTATGCCGAGGCTAACTCCGAGGAGAAGGCAGAACGGGTGACACGGTTTCGTGAAGCCAGGAAGCGTTGCCAAGTGTTGTGTGCACTCTGTACAATTATCTAGCGCACGCTCCTAGACTCCCGCTACACTTCAAATACATACCGTAACAAAGTGTGTCTTCTGTCTTGACATGATGTTGTGTTGATGTCTAGGTACTAGGTTCTTTACTCGTTAGCAATGTGCATCAACGGGGAGAGGCACCTGGATACCTTGTAATGCTTATAAAATGCTATAATAAAAGTCAAACAAATGACCATATATAAGGGTTCTATCGCCTGTCCAGTTCCCACCACTATGAATATGCAATAATCGGCAAAGTTTAATCGTGACCCCCCCAAATACGTTTAAACGTAAGTTCAATCGTGGGGGGGGGTGACGTTTTGGCCAACCTAGGGGAGGGCTCCGACTACCCTCCTGGTGTCTGCCTGACTGAAATTGAGGGGGGTGCACCGCCGACGGCTGCAGCATTTCGGCGGTTCGGAGTTCCCAGAGGCTCCAGGCCATTTGGCATCGGTGAATTTGCGCTCACTCTTTTCATGGTGGCTACGTTTCTATTCAGTGCTACGGCGATGCCGACCCTCGTGGTCGGCGGTGGTGTCAGGGGCCTGGTTGAGCCCGGAGCCACCTACGGCTACGGTACAGTTCATCCCGGTGATGCATTACTGGATTCTCTTTGCCCGCCTGTGGTTACTGCTGGTTCGTCATTGCCGCCGCGGGATGTGGCACAGTTCTGTTCTCAATCGACCTCAGCGGCTTTGCAATCTGATGATTTTGCCACTCCACTTTGGGATCCGCCTGACCCACTTGGGTCTGGTGGTGTCAGTGCTTGCGAATTCTCTTCTCAATTGACTTCGCATGCTTTTCTTGATTGGAATCCGTCTGCTGAACTCGGCTCTGCCGACCGGCTTTACCGTGGCTAGAGTCTGCTTGATTCAGATCCTGGAGGTGTGATTAGCCTTAGCCGCAGTGGTGGGTTGTGCCGGGACAAGTCCCCGGGCACCCAGCTAGAAGTATATCTGTTTCCAGTAAAGTGCTGTTTGTTATCTGTTTAGTTAGCTCCGCTTGCCTAGCCCTATTGGCTACAGTCACAGCTCCGGGTGGTGTGCTGGACTTTAGGTTCAAGGTTATTATTATGGGCTCTGATAGCCCCTAGCCTGACCCGTCTCTGATCGGAACCGTGACTCCGCTAGTAGCTAGGATGACAGTACAGTAGTACTGTACCGTCAGTCATTACTTCGTATTATCCGGGTTTCCGAGATGCATGATAAAAGCACTCGGCCGGACTGTTTATGGAGCTTAGCCAGTTTGTTTTCACCGAGCGGAACACCTGTTCTCGCAAACTCGACGTTAAGGAAACAGCCAACGTTTTTCCAAACTCCGTCATATTTAATACATCGTCCCCATATCTAATAACTCTATGTGAAAATACGCTGGCGCGAATTTCCTGTTTTCTTAAAGGTGAGTGATTACTGTAAGCTTAGAGAATAAAACACTGTCGCTTATTTATTATCTCATCTTAGTTTGGGAGTGTGACCTAGCTAGCTGCACTGGCCAACTTCGCTGACATTTCACTAGACATATATATATATATATCCTCCTCACATATATATATACTTATTTCACCGTCTCGCGTGACGCGGCGGACACATACTCAGTATATGATGCTCATTTGCAATGACCTCGTCATCAGACATGACATGACACGGCCGGGCCGGACGGGCGCGGCGCGGGCGGGCCGCGGCCGGGCCGGGCCTCTCGTCTGGCGTGGGTGACACTCGACTGCACTGTCGTGTGTCACAGCCGCAGTTGAGTGGTGTTTATGTTTCAGGGCTTGGGCTTTAGGTTCAAGGCTTCTCTCGTCTTGGAAGCGAATAATCAAGCGAATAATCAGGGACACTATTCATATGAAATATAATATCGAAATATTCCTTATTCGATTTTGTATATATCTTTGTCTACCTTTATAACAGGTGAATATGTGTACATAATACAATAAACAAACGCTTGCGAGAAACAATTCTAGAAGACGAGACGCGAGATGGCACTGTGCGGAAGTCGCCTTGTGGCCTCTTTCGACTGGAAAGCTCTGGCCCTCTCGAAGAATGGTCCAGCTACACCCCTTCAGCCGCGCGGGAATAGTGTGGCGTCTTTCAGAATTCCCGTATGGGCTTCTGAGCGCAGTATCCGGCGACCTCGCACGTATATGGCCAGCGCTTCTAAAGGGGGCTTATTGCCACCCTCGTCACCCTCGTCACCCTCGTCTTCGTACTCGGACTTTTCTCGTGTCCCTGTACCTTCTCTGATTCGTGCTTCTTCAAGAGGGTTGAAACATCTTGCAAAAGCAGCTGATGGCGATTTCTTTTCTGGAGAAGGAACAATGTTCGAAAGCGAGATCGTTCAACGAGAGGTGGAATCGATGATGCAAGACTGGGAGGTGCCGAGGCCGTCCTTGAACGCCGAACAGCAACAGTTTTGCTGACATGTTCTCATAAACTTGCATGTCAGCGCAAATTTCAGCACGTATATGCGTGCAAGTTCTTGTTCACAAGAACTTGTCAGCAGCACGGTGACACGGAGCTTGGGCGGGAAAACTTTGGTGTGTTCTTGAAAGGTACTTAATGGTCTGATGGAGCAGTACCACGATTTCGACCTGGAAGGCAAGAAAGTATTCCTTGAAAAGTTTACAGAACTCGAAGGTGCCATTTGACGAGCTTTGCACTCCGTCCCTTCAACCAGCTCCTTCCCTTTTTGGCGACTTGTAGGAATGGCGTTCGACCCTTCCCAAAGCATATCTGGTGGAGGGCAGTGCTGGAAAGAGGCCTTCATCGCGACGAGTGCAAACTGCGTCTGACCATTTATTCCTCACTTCCAAAAGTGTTGGTCTTAAGGGAATGCTTAGTCGACAGAATTCTGGAGCTGTTGAGTACTCTCGAGGGATTCCCGTGCGTGACAAGCCAACAATAAACGCGTGAAACACGCTGAAGTGACAGTGAGTCGCTGCAGTGTGTTTCCTCGCTGCTCAGTTGCCTCCAGCGCTCACTTCACTGTACCAAACCTCTGAGAGCACAGCGAGTCTCGGAACCTTCGTGACACCTTCGAGAATGCACGAAGCCTGGTGTTCCAGACTGCTATCACTTGTCCAATGAATATCATATCCGACCTTTCTTTGAGACGAAGGCTTCGATATCAATTCAGTTGAGACATCTGCGCATTGCAGGCCGCTTCAGTATTCTCAAAAAGAGATTCGAGCTCAGCAGCAACCCGGAGGACAAGGTAAACACGACCCCGAACTCGCTCGGGGGTGTTTGAGCACGACAAATTGTCCTCGGGTCGGTCCCGGCACGGCTCCGGCAGTGCTATCGTTGGATTGGTGCAGGGCGAAGTAAGCCTTTGGTCGAGGCGGGACCGAGTAGGGCGTGTTATGCTTGGGACGGATATGTATTGTGGTATGCTGAACATGGAAAGCGTGGCAGGATCATGGAATAACTGGAGTGAAGAGACAAAAAGGAAATATGTTGGAAGTCTGATGCGCATTGTATGCATTGTACGAAGTATGCTGAACACGGAAACCGTGACACGACATGAGCGTAGATGAATCGGTTCGCATTTTGCATTACGAGCACGGTATGCTAAACATAGAAATCTGGAATTGACGGGAATGTCTTTGACATGTGGTTAACCGCTTTTTTATCGATGTGGTGGACCATTTTGGTAAATCGCTATCATTTTACGATAGAGACCCGCTATATTTAACTTGGCAATGATGCCTTAATGAAAATATGTTGGCTTGTTTTCCGGTGTATATGTCGGACATGGAAGTTCTGATACGACAGGAACGTGCACGAATCAAGCTGTGTGTATGAACATAACAAAAGCAGAATGTTGGGTCCCATTGCACGCAGTGAGACCCATAAGTGTCCCGCCTCCCGCACGTGACGCAGTGAGACCCATAAGTGTCCCGCCTCCCGCACGTGACGCAGTGAGACCCATAAGTGTCCCGCCTCCCGCACGTGACGCAGTGCGCCTCAGGAGGACTGTTTGTGAGACAACCCCGCAGAGGTGCTTCTGCGAGCACAAAAGAACAGAGCTGAGGGATTCTGAGTGGCGTGTCCTCTACTAAAATACACAGTGTCGGGATCTCGATCTGTCATGTCTCGATCCAACGGTCCTAGGATCGTTACTTTCCGGTACAGAAAATTTGGAAATTCCGAAAGCTGCAGTTCAAACATAGCAAAAGCAGTTGTTCAACATAGAAATCTTTTCATTACATAACAGGAATATATGGGTCAACCAATGAGCCACATTTCCTGGTGTTGTGCAGGCCCTGCTGAATAACCCCGACTTCTTTCTGTCAAGCGACACCGGCGGCTGGACCAAACTGCTTGCTGAGATGCGCTCTGAGCTTCAGGTCCGCTCACATTCGGCGCCGAGGCCAACGTGCCAATGCATGGCACTCAGCAGTCATTTCCCATCCGATTCTTGAATTTTGCTGGATTTTGATTACCTGTCACAAGCTGAGGCCCCTCGCCTCTCGCTTGCACACCCTATTGGTAGTGGAGCTCTGTTCGGCTCATGCTTGTTACCCGGCCACAGACAGAGAAGTTCACCGAATCACCATATTGAGGTGCGCAATACCGAGAGCTTCCATTGGTGGGGGCAACGAGCGTACAGGAGGTGCTGAGTCACTATTGGAAGGTTTATATCGGAGGGCGCCACACCAAGGATATCGTGGGTGCTTAAGTTGAGAAGTGGGAGGGCACCCGGGATGTTGAGGTACTGGAGGGCGATATGCTGGATGCAGGATGAAGAGGAGGGACGAGCACCTTCATCAAATCAATTTGCATCACAAGTGTTCAGCGCAGCAGCGAATCTCGAGGACTCGTCACTGAGCAGTGATATGGTCAAGGAGGACCTGAGGCGGTTGATGCGCGAATTTGCGGTAAGCCCTCCCCGAAGGGTTTCCAGCCTTACCTCGCGGCAGCCTCCCTGTGGGAACACCATTTTCCATACCCTTCCGGCAGCAGCATCCCCGAGGACCTCTTATTTCCCTTCTCCTCCGCGGTGGCATGCCTGCGGAAGTCTCATTTGCCCAATCATTCTATGAGCGGTCTCGCAATCCTTCAGCGTGAGTGAGAGGTGAAATTGGCGGGTGACACATCTAATGCGTTGAACCCATTTCAGACATTGCGAATGGAAGATAATCGACCGTGAACAGTTCATGTTTCCTTCCGCCTTGCGATCAAGATTCGATTTGGGTTCTTGATTTGTTGTGTCTACTGGCTCGGGGAAGATGTTGATGAGTTTGTCCGAGAAGTTCCCGTCGTTTGATCTCGAGGTCAAGCGGATCTACCTCAGCAAGGCATTGGATAACCTCGGTACGCCAGGCCCCTTGGCGTGCGCTTGGGGACGTCGCTCATGCTGAGATGCGGCTGGTCGACTGGTCCCTTTCTGCTCAGAAGCGTGCTTGTTCCGCTCAGAAGCGTGCCAGAGTTTTGAATTTGAGTACTGAGCGTTACGATTGTACAATGAGGAACTAGTTTGTGCTGCCTCAACCCATTCTTGCTCCCTCCTGGCTGGCCCATGGAGGCTCGGCGCCACTCCAATGCACAGACTTCTCTTATGGGCTGGTGATGTAGCTTGCTGCTTGCCTGGCAAGGGCACCCGAGCAGGGCATACGCCTTGGCAGCCCGAGAGCCGCCAGCATCACGCTCACTTTCTCAAAAATGCTTGTTACAGCCTTCCTCCCCACCAGAGCGCAGGGACTCCACGCACGAGTCCAAACGTGTGATGTCGGTTTTTTGGATATGTCCCGATGGTTCTACCCTATGATGCTGACGGCGCAATCCAGCGGATTTGCTGGTACCAATGCCGACGGTGAGCAAGATCTAGCCGTTGCTGAAGTGGCTGTGCCGGTGAGATCTGGAACAGATCGCTTGCGCATTTTCAGAAAGCGATTTGAGCTCAGCAATAACCCAGCAGACAAGGTGAGATCTTGGGTGCAAGAGGGTTTGCCACCTTCCGCGGACCCTTGCGAGGATGTCGCCTGCCGCATTCCCTCGAGCCGTCACCTGCCGCCAACTTTTGCCGGCACCGATGCTGATTATTGCATTCCCATTCAAACAAATGCCATCTCGGCAAAGTGGGGTCAGCGATCGCTTATGGCGTTACCACTCCTCGAGCGCATTGCTGTGCACTTCCTCCTGGTGCCTCCGAATGACACCATCGTCCCCCCACCCTGACGCGTCCTTCGAGGGGCGCAGAGGCTGCTGGCAAGTATGTACAACCAATTTGGAGGAGTCGTTTTTGAAACTATGATCAAGGCACTAGAGAACCTTTCCGAGAAACTGCTCGAAAAAATCAAGGTGCGCGCGGACCGCGAGTAGGCCAGCCAGGCCTCCGGTGCGCAATGGCATGAATAGGGCTGCGGGCAGCATGGAGCAGTATGGTGAAGGGCGAAGCCGGCTGCATAGAAGCGCGGCTGCGTTGCTCGTGAGCGCTGATTCTGCAGCGAGTATGGTGAAGCGCGAAGCCGGCTGCATAGAAGCGCGGCTGCGTTGCTCGTGAGCGCTGATTCTGCAGAGTATGGTGAAGGGCGAAGCCGGGGGTGCCTGGGCGAGCTTTGGGGTTTGAGTAGGACAAGAAGGAGAAGAAAAAACGCAAGAAGGAGGCTAAGAAAGCGAAGAAGGAGGCCAAGAAAGCGAAGATGGAGGCCAAGCAAGCGAAGAAGAGCTCGGGGGACTCTGAGGACTACAGCTAGCCTCCCATCAGCTCCTCAATATTCTAGTGCTTTTACGTAGCCTATTGGCAGACATTTAAAGTGCATTATCTTTTACTGCGATTTTTTTCGTGTTGTACAACAAAAATATTTCCTTGTCTAAATGAGTCATGTCATTCTTTTTGCAAAAGTTGATAACTTGATAACAAATGCCTTTAATAAACACTTAATTAAATAATTTGCTACATGTACCTTAATATAAAAAACTATTAGGTGTTTCAACTTGCATAAGATGATCGACGATGCCACAAGCGACATGATACATCCCTGCCCACAACAGCGACACATATCACTTATCGCAACGCAATATCCCTGCGCCAACCTTGCTCATTTGCGAGGTTTTTAGGAATGGTGTCACAAACGAGGCGATCCATCGGTTGGCTTGAAGCACGATATGCACTCTTTCCTTGAATGTTGTTGATGCTGTGTACCCATGCTAGAATAACGGGATACCCAAGTGATAAGAGCTTTAAATGGTACAAACAAGGTACTTTCAGACAGCTATCTGTCTGTCCTTCTGTGTTATGTCCTGTCCTGAGAACTCAAAACGTGCAAAAACCTTCAATTTCCAGCCTACTTTTTTGATGCCACATCTGCGATGACTTCCTTGATCACTTTCACTGCAAGCTCCACATCAGCGGTTGTCACCTGCTCACAAGCAAGTACCGACCCTTGAGAGTCTAAAAAGATGAAGAGGGCACACACAAGGAACTGTGTATATATTTATTTCGGGCTGTTCTGGGCCACAACAAGTTGACGCGCTTTAGAAATATCTGCAAGCACCTCACCTGAAAATGGAAGGCAACTCGGATGGTGTAGGGGTTAACAGGAATGATCCAAATGCCTCGTTCCCTCGCTCCGAGTACTATGTCGTTCGCACTAAACTCTCCCGTGTTGATGAAAACCAAATTTGTCTCCACTGCCGACAGATCGATCTGCAAACACAATCATTGCAAACAGAACTAAGCTTCCAAAATAACAGATGATGCCGGATTCCTGAGGGATAGCATCAGGAATCCGAGGCAGTCCCTGAGACCCTGCGCCCTACTCAACTTCCTCAACGTCTGCACAAGGCCTTGCGCAAAACATCTGACTCTGGAGAGAGTTTTGCAAACCACACCAGTCAATTCACATCATCACCTTCTTCTGCCGGCTGCAACGTGTTACTTTATACAACCAGAAGGTCGCAATTCATCCGAATGACTTCTGCAGTGACGGCAGCCCGTGTGGGTGCTTATAGATTTTCCACTTCACACAACCGACTGACGGCCACTTTAGACGAGCAACCTCTAGCCCGAGAAAGGCATGCTTTCAAGGCCGGTCGCTAAGGCGTGCACAAACGGATGTCTGCGGGGCCGATCTCGGCGTACACAGTGCGGTCACATCTGACCCCGAGCCAGCTGGGTAAAATCAGCGGGCACCTTAATTCCGGGCACTGAAGAAAGCTGGGTGGCGAGGTAGCGCGCGTGCGCATGGTCTTGCGCAAGCCTCGGTAGGTTGTCCTGCAGGGGGCCACGTATGTCAATATACATGTGCGGATGGTGTAAACCCTCGGACACATCACATCGCCTTCATAAACAGAACCAAAGGCCGTATCCATGTGTGTATCCGTGTCACATGTCCCAACCGTAACGATGACTCTCCGGGCCAAAGCACTAGATATCTCTGTACAGAAAGTGGCGAAACCCCATCGTTTCGGGCACTAACTCTCTGCGTTGATCGTCGTAAAGTACATCGAAGGAACCGAAGCGACCCCGGCAGCTGCGCGATATGAAGCCAGAAGTGGTGCAACCCACTTGTGAAGCAGGAGGGCCTAAGGAACGGGCAACCCACGGTGTCGTATTGCGATACGAACGAACCCGCAATACGACACGAACTGGCAAAACCTTGCAGGTGGAAACACGTAAAGCACAGCGAGACGGGGTGCGGATCCGCACAGCCGCCACGACAAAAAAGAGAAGGCGCAAAGCACCTTCAAAGCGACGCGGGCCGCCGCTGCCAGCACACCCACCTGCACCGCACCTGCATTGTCAGGACACTCGCCTGCGCCTTGCCCACCCTGTCCACCTGCTTGACAGGCAGACTGCTGGCACCATACACGCACATCCAGTGCACTGTCTGGGGCGACGCTCGCAGTGCTAGCACACCCTTCTGGCCCCTCTGCGCAGAGCGAGCGACTCGAAGAACAACACGAAAGCCTGGCGAAAACGTGCACTCTATCGGGGATGTGCACAAGGTTGAACTGGGAAGAACCTGCCGCATTCCACCGCCTAGAGCTTTCCGAAGACGACGTGCTTTGAAAATGAATTCAGCGTCGGACGCGATGACGCTGCCGACCGGGGCACCTAGCCCCTTGGAAAGGCACACGTTGACGCTGTCGGCGTGCTCCACCATCGCCGCAGGGGTTACTTGAAGGGCGATCGCAGCGTTCCACAGGCGAGCTCCATCAATGTGTAATTTTATGCCATGTTGCTGACAAATAGCCGCCGCGGCTTTCATGTATTCAAGACTGAGCACACGACCGCCTTTTTTGTTATGCGTGTTTTCCTGTGGGAAAAGAGCAAACCGCAATGACCTTGTAAATCTAAATAAGGAAGCTTAGCGTGGATGCACTGCAGCTCGAAATATGCAAGAAATGTTATGATTGCTTGCGGGTTTCGTCAACGAAGCTCGAAAAAGAGCCCCTGCACGACGTGGAGATGGCGAACAGGTCCTTAGGGAGACCTACCAGGATCAGTAGTCGCGAGACCGGAAAGTGGTCGTCAAGTGGGCGTATAGCTCCAGGAATTCTCTCAAGATCGATGGTACCGTCAGGATTGTTTGGCAAGGTCCTCGGATGAACGCCACCAATGGTGGCGATCCCGCCCTGCTCGTAGATGTGCATGTGGCTCTCATCTCCGAGCAAGCATTCTGAACCTCGAGCTTCACAGTGAACCAAAACACAAATTAAGTTCCCCATGGTGCCTGAGGGGACAAAGAGAGCCGCTTCCTTCCCAAGAAGCTCTGCGACCTCGGACTCGAGCACTTGTACTGTAGGATCGTCGCCAAAAACATCATCCCCAACAGTGGCTAACGCCATCTCCACCCGCATGCGTTCCGTAGGCTTTGTCACAGTATCGCTTCTCATGTCGACTGCGCACAAAAGCAAGTGCAAACGCGACTGAGCTCGTGGTAAAGCTGACAGTGCCTTGAAGCCGATCTCAAGTGAGACTTCGACGCTTCCTTTTGGCACAGCTGACGATGACTGATAAAAATACAAGATATTTTGAATAGTTTTCAGTAAATTTTAACTTGAAATCGGGAAGTTTAAACCAAGCGCCTTGGTCAAGAGAGAGTTGCGGAAGGGTCTGCCCGTACCTATTGGCTCGCCTTCTTCCCCTTCTTTGTAAATCATGAGACCCTGAATCATCGACTCCACGGCAGTCCTTTGGGCGTCAATCATTCTTTCGCTAGCCATGTTGCCTGACAATGATATGGGCTGTTATACTACAACTGGGGATCGCAGGAAATGTACTTCCTCCCTTCGCCTGCACAGACTCGAGACTACAGTATATCGGAATTTGGAGTCGCCCACTTTCTAACGTTTTCAGCCCGCGATTTGCCTGCACTCCGAACGGTACTGTAGAGGTCACAGCCGAGCGGTACAGTCTCAGCGGTGTCACTGTATCGTTTAAAATCGGTCTTCGCTCTTCGCGTTCGGTGTCATCAGCTCATCACTCACTCGACCGATGCGATGCCGATCGGATGAACATGAATACATGATGATATGATATTCCTAGGAATATTCCTACTCGTGATTCGTGCGTGAACATGATGTTCACGATCAAATTATCGATCGGCCGATCACCGAACGTTGTTAACTTGAAACTTCGCAAAGGGAAGGGTTATACGCGCTGGAATTCACACGTCGTTTCCGTCTCAATCCCGAAAAAATTCTGAACCAGCGTGACGGTCATATCGTCTCGCATCGTCTCGCGTGTCATCGTGAATTTAATGGTATACAGTAATCACTCACCAATAAGAAATAATAGCAATAAGAAACCAGCCAGCGTTTGGGGGGTCACAACTTGACGAAATTTGCTGGCTAGCTTTAATTTCTTAAGAAATTTGCCAAAATAAGAAATCAAGGGGCTGGCTGGCTTGAATCATAGTGAAAATTGGTTAAGAAATTTTGGCTGGATTATTTGGTGGGTTTACTTGATTTAACAAGGATTTTGATGCTTATACACAATTTATCTCAATAAAAATATCATACAGACTGTTGAAGTTTTTCGAACGGAGGTGCAAACGTTGGCTGGTCGGCGAAAAGTGACTTATCAACTATCACATGTCTGCTCACGGCTTTCAGGATCCATACTAAAATTTTACCACTGTGGCCGTCGCTGAGTGCCAATTTCATGATAGCTGGCTGCCGCTCCTCCTTAAGCAATAAGAATAAGAAATTGGCTGGCTGAGCTACGAAATCGGGATTTCTTATTCTTAGCAATTTCATAGGTCGCTGGCGCTGGCGGGGGGGTCACAACTTGACGAAATTCGCTGGCTGACCCCATATTTAGGACTTTCTTATTGGTGAGTGATTACTGTACGGCAATTTGTCTCCAATTTTAAGACTGTATTTGTAGTGTAACTGACTGACAAGCCGATATAATCGCACACCATATCTGAGGACTGTGAGCTTCTGTGATTGCCTCAAATCGCCTTCTTGCCGTTCAGATCAACGAGTTCACCAGTCGTCAAAAGTGCCGCCTTATCTTAAAGTGCATGCCGTTTTCGCGCACCGCGCGGCATGCGCCGGGATACGCGACATACAATACCCACCAATTAGGACCTTACACGTCGACGTACGGTGTCCGAATTCCCCCGGAGGCCACCGACACGTAGGACTGCGGGGGTCACCGGCTGAGCGGATGACGATGCCGCGGCCTCTGAAAATCAGTGAAAAACAACATCATGGGAACCAATTCGGACACCGTAGGTAGTTTTTAAAAAGGCATATATTGCTGGACTTCGGGTTTAGGCTTAGTTATTATGGGCTCTGACTAGCCCCTAGCCTGACCCTGCTTCCGTCTCGTGTCCGTGACATCCTAGCACTGTACTGTACAGTAGTACAGTACAGTAGTACAGTCATCGTTTCACTGTCTGGGTTTCCGAGAGCATAAAGCTTCGGCCAGACACAAGTTATAGGATTATCAGTTTGTCTCCTAGCGAGCTTAGCCGGACAGCGTATCTGTCTTCCTCGCAGGTTATAGGCCGCACCGGCTTTCCGGTGATTCTGATGATGGCACAGCGCCTTGCTGTTGCCATGTTCGGCTAAGTAGGACGTAGGAGGGGTTGAGCGCCCACTTGGGCGGTGGTGAATTACTCTTACGGTATGGCCTTTTGACTTGGCAGTGATGGCGGCACACATTGTGCTCGCCTTCGCTGCGCAGGAGATCAGTTAGTGACGGATTATTTTTATTTTACGGAAGCATCGTCGCAGCGAGAGTTAATCTGTTTCGTGCGCCGCTGGCTCCGGCGAGGTCGTTCCACACGTAACTAATTTTGGCCGCTCTCATGGTTCCGCTCACGACCTGTGAATTTTGATCTGTCAACTGAGACTTCTACAGACTATCTGGCCGCTGTAAGCGTTCTTCCACCATCTCCCTGTTTAGCTCAACCTTCTCCCCTGTCTCTCCATCATGGTTACCACAACGAATAGAGTGACGCGGTCTCGCGTCCGTAGATTAGAGACGATCTTTGATGACGTTGGCGCGCAGCACGCTGCAACACCGCACACGCCGCAGCTGCCAGCTCCGACCACAGCAGCTGCGAGAGAAGTTTTCGACAAATGTAAACAGTTGGCTCGAGACAACTTCGACAGGAAGGTTGCCAAAACCGTTGCCACAAAGATTCTTGGAGACAAATCGGAGCGCTTTGCAGGAACAGAGGCAGACGCTGTGGACATTTTTTCACAATTGATGCATGAGTTGCGCGCACAGTTTGTGCTTCAGTCATCGGCGTTTGCTCCCCTGTTTGACTTGACTGACATGGCGGTTGAGGCTAGGCATGAGGCAAATGAATTATTGCTCTCGGCTCTGACATTTCTGGCTCGCCCTGGCTCACCTGCCCGTGACTGGCTTGAGGCCTCTGGGTCCGACGTTCCTGGAGATGGCAAGCGCGCTGCCCTTGAGGTGGTGCGCATGCTCCAGGAACGTTCGGAACCCTTTGACTCTTTTGAGTTGCTGCTGGCGGTCCGCATCCCCAGCAGCAAAGATCCTGACCGTGGCATCCGCGAGTTCAATGGCCTGTTGCGGGACGTTCAGCGTTCCCACAACTTGCCAGAGGACGCGGTGAAGCGGCAGTTTCTGAAGGCTCTCGGCGACTCGTGGCTATACCGTGATTTGGCTAACTCTCTGGCTCGGGCTGACCAGCGGCAGGGCGTGTCTCTCCTGACTATTCAGGCTCGTGTGCGGGAACAGTTCCGCCACGGCCTGAAAGTCTCTGACGCCCCTGTCTCTGCTCTGTCATTCGGCGATGGCGCGTCTGACCTGGCTGCGGCGTTGTCCGGCCTGCAGAAGCAGCTGGAGCGCATGCAACAGGACATTCGTGACCTGAAGCGGCAGAAGCGGGAAGGGCCTCCGCCTGACGGCAAGCACCTTACCCGCTCTGCTGCCAAGCTTCATCGTGCTGGTGTTAAGCCGCTTGGCACCGCTCCTCCTGTCTCGTTTGACAAGAAGAGTGGTGCCTTCGTGCCCCACTGCCAGAATGCGGTGTGTGCACAAAGTGGTTTAAAGCACTGGCATGCTGAATGCCCCAACGGCGGTCTTCACTCTGCCCACTATTGTAGTGCGGTTGAAGACTACGAGGCTGACTGCTTGGCTATTCGTTTCCAGCGTTTCTATGACGCGGGGGATGAGCACGCCTTCGAGTCGCTCTGCACGATGGAGGGTCGCCCAGAGGTGTGCGAGCTGTCGGCGCATTCTTTTGTGACAGCTGAGCCCACGTCTCTGCGGCACTTTCAGGATGCGGCGGCTTCCGCTCAGGATGCGGAAGCTGACGATGACGTCGTGGCTCACTTTCCTCTAGCCACATTCCACTCGGGTGCACGGGGCTCGATTCCGCCACCGCCTGCGGTTCGGGATCCCTCTGCACTCGTGGTTGGTGGTGTGCCTACGGCTCATGACCCGCCAGTGGCTGTCCCTGGCTCTCTCGGCTTGCCTGGTTCTGTCCCATCGCTCCAGCTTGGCGACTCTGCACCGGCTCCGCTGTTTGCTGGCATGACGATTGGGGCTTCTGACATTGGCTCTGAAGTCTCTGACAACGACCAAGGCTCTGACAATGACTCTGACGGCGGGCAGCAAGTGGCTTTTGACTCCTTCGGCACTCTTGGGCATGACTCTGACAGGGGGGCATCGCCACTAGCAGCTCCGATGTACCGTCCACGGGCGCCGCCGAGTTTTCTCAGGTGTGCATTGATGTCCTCGATGCTCTGCTGTTCTCTACTGGCCAGTGCTACGGCATCTCTGGTTGCCGTGGGCGGTGGTGACAGGGGCCTGGTTGAGCCCGGAGTCACCGTCCATCGGTCTACTGGAGATCTCTTTGCTTCGGATCCGCCACTTGGCTCTCTGGACGTCCGTGATTGGCCGCCTGACGATCGAGTTCTTTTGTCTCTTTCTTCAATGTTCAAACCGCCATGGGAATCTGCTTGTCTGAGTTCTTCAGTTGATTTGCTTGCTGCTGTGGAACCGCCTTGCCCACTTGGGCCTGGTGGTGCTCAATTTCGACAAGACAGTCTACAATTCACTTCGGGATTACTCTGTATTTACATCCCAACCGCTGAACTCAGCTCTGCTGACCAGCTTCAGAGTGGCTGAGTTTCTTGTCAATCATCCTGGCAGCTTGATTAGCTTTAGCCCAGTAGTGGGATGACCGGGTCAAGACCCCGGCACCCAGCTAGAAGTGATCGGTTTCCACCGAGTTGCACGTAGGTGTTTGTTTATTATCTCGTGGCTGTATATCCTGTACCTGCTTTGCTAGGTAGTCACACCCACGGGTGGTGTGCTGGACTTCGGGTTTAGGCTTAGTTATTATGGGCTCTGACTAGCCCCTAGCCTGACCCTGCTTCCGTATCGTGTTCGTGACATCCTAGCACTGTATTGTACAGTAGTACAGTACAGTAGTACAGTCTTGCTTCACTGTCTGGGTTTCCGAGAGCATAAAGCCTCGGCCAGACACTGTTTATGTGATTATCAGTTTGATGTTCAGCGAGCTTAGCCGGACAGCGGATCTGTATTTCTCGCAGTCCGTTTCCGCCCCTTCATATATATATATATATATAATGGATAGTATGAAACACATATAGGGTAGAATATTCTATATATCCGTGTTTTAATACTATCGCTGTACGCATAAATATGAGGCTCAAACGGTGATATGTCTGTAAAAGATATAACATATGAGAGTCTGAGAGTCTAAGTAGCTTATGCTACGTGCGCTGTGTAAGTCTGTACGAGTACGGCTACGGTGATGCTCGAGTACTCTAACACGTGGCTCGCAGTCACTATCGCTGTGACTCGCGGTCTCTGTCGCTATGACTCGCGGTCTCGAGCCGAATAATAATGCAGTCATCTGTCACATGCATCGAGGAATGTCATACAGGGGGCAGTACGGTATATCTAGTCCCCCGTGACACCACCACATTCTGTGGATGTGTGTGGCAGTGGCATGGTAATGTAAGACAAGCAAAAATCATAATACTCGAAGAACGGAGCAAGCATATATCAGGCATTTGCATTGGCAAGAACTGGTCCTATTGGTGCCTCCGGGTCTTTAGAAATAGACATGCTCGCAGAGGCCCACTTTCCCTCGCCTCGGGTCACCCTATCAAGTTCTGCCGCTGCAGTGATGCTAGGACAATCTCATCCTGTCGTTGCTGTTGTTGTAGTTGTTGCTGCTGGGCATGTAGCTGCTGTGCTTCAGCTGCTCGTAGCTTCTCAACCAGCTTAACACGCCGGTCCTTAATATCCAATAGGCGGGCAGTGAACTTGTCAATAATGGGAACCCCGTGTTTGGTGATAGGGAGGGCTTTTGTGAAAATGTCAGACTGATTGTCATCAGTCGGAATCCAGACCGGTGTAAACTTCCTGAGGGGCCCCTGACACCAGTTCCTAACCGCGTGGTACCGAACCGCAATGTGTTTGAGCTTAGAAGAGAGTGCCCGCTGAGTGACTAGAGTCTGAACTGCTGAGTTGTCTACATTGATGGTGATGAGCTCATCCGAGGGAAAGAACTCTGTCAGTGTGTTATAGATGGCCAGGGCGGAGGTGCATGCCTCTGACATGGCAACATACTCTGCCTCTGTAGAGTGAAGGGCAGTGCATGACTTCTGCTTCTTTGACCACCAGTCAATGAGCATACCGTGAAAGTAGAGACAGTAGCCGGAAACTGAGTTCCGTGTGGCAGTGTCTCCTGCATGGTCTGAGTCACAAAATGCGGTGAGCTGGGGTGCTGCAGAGTCAATAGCCATAGCAAGTGTGTAGTCCCTGGTGGAATAGGCATAGTGTAGAATCCGTTTGGCAGTGGTGAGGGCTTCAACTGTGGGCTGGTGGCAGAACTGAGCCAGATATGTGACGTGGTAATATATGTCGGGTCTGACTGTCCTGGCTAACCAGAGCAGAGAGTAGATCAAGGATCTGAGGGGTGTCTCAATGGACCTGTCAATGGTATCCGGTGAGGGAATGGGGAGGGAGAGACCCTCTGTCATCGGTGATCGAGGTGGCTGCTTATCCGTGTCTATGCTGAACTTAGCACACAGATCTGTGATGCTCCGCTCGTGTGAAAGCTCAATCTTGGTCGGGTATGACTCTCCTGTAGGAAGTGTCTCAGTCTGAACATCAACTCTGAGCTGGAGGAACTGGTTGAGGACACCAGAGTAGGTGGCCTGAAATGTGGACATGATGTCAGTGTGAAAGCGGGCTCTGGACAGCTCATCGGCACAAGCCACAATGAAGTCATCAACATAGATGAGGACTATGAAGAGCTGAGTGTCAATCCAGCCGATGTATAGGCACTCGTCATATGTGGACCTGCTGAGTGTAGGGTAGCGGTCTGTCATGAATCTGTGTGCGGTCTCTGACCAGAGTCTGCCTGAGGTCCGATGTCCGTAGAGTGCCTTCTTCATATAGGCACCTACATATCCTTTGGGATGAATGTACCCCTTCGGAAACCTGACATAGTACCGCTCATCCTCAGGTATTAGAGCCTGGAGGAAAGCGTGAGAGACATCATAGTGGTATGGCATGAGTCTGTGTTTCAGGCAGAGCGCTAGTAGGAGTCTGAAGGTGGTGAGCTGAGGTGTAGGGGCAAAGGTCTCCGCCTCCTCATAGAAGGTACGGTCCATGTCTCCTCTGGTGGTGCATCTGGCCTTGAACTTGTCAAGGGAGCCGTCTGTCAGCTTCTTGAGCTTAAAGACAAACTTACTGGGGAGGACGGTGGAGCCTGGAGGGAAGGCGGTGACTGGATCGGCCCTGTCTGGCTGAAGTATGCCGTCAATTTCTGACTGAATGGCTTTGTGCCACTGTCTCCAATTAGGGCTGAGCCGAGCCTGTCTGTATGTGGCAGGGTCTGGCTCGTCCATGAAGGCATCACTCGGGAAGTCTGCGGGGTCCGAGTCTGCATCCCTGAGGGCAAGGAGCATGGCCTTCTGGTCTGGGGAGATGATGACAGCATCGGTGTCTGCATACTGGGTGGAGTGTGAGTCAGCAAAGTCGAAGTACACCTGGTATATGTGCTGGACCTGAGGCTTATGGTCTACAGACACGATGACTGCAGGGTGATACTTCTGTCGGTCAGCTGGCTTAGCCGAGCACATAGCAAAACACGGGTAAAAGACATTAGGTGCCCCATGTTTGTGTCTGTGCTTGAGAAAGCTGATGAGAGTGGCATAGTGGCTTTTGGCCAGCTGGAGATAGTGTATGAGCTTTACCCAGACTGGATGTCTGAGTTTAGCACACTGGACCTTGACATAGGCAAATATCATCAGAATGGTGCTGAGCATTATTATGGCGGTCACCATGACACGACAATCACCAACGTAGCTTCTAAGCCCTTCATTAGCACCGTGAAATGGCTCAAAGCACTTACACTCATGGGGTACCTCCCTCCTCTTTTCGGTACTGTCCTCAACACGATAGGTGTTCCCCGTGGCAAGATTAAACCTCTCCTTAAAAAACTTTCAAGAATCTGTAGGCAACACACCAGAAATAGGCGAGACGTGTTTCTGTTAAACACCCCCACCACCTTAAACACTGACCCGCATACAGTTGACATCTCGAGCAGTGAGACCATGACAGAAACAGAAGCTGTGCAGCAATCAAACGACTTTCTTCAAACCCTTTTGCAGTAATTTTCAAAAGTCTTGCAATATAAGGTGGTTCCCCGTCCCCTAGGGGAGGGGCCCTCCCCCCTCCCCTCCCCCACCCCACCCCCCTCTCCCCGCCCACCTTGACCCCCTTCCTCAACGTCTCCAAATACCCCCTTAATTCTTCGACTTCCCTCCCCACCGCTCAGATTCAGCCACCCCTCCACTCACCCGGCCATGGCTGCTTCTCCATCTTCTAGAGTTTTTTGCTTTGCACCTAGCTTTTCTCTAGATGTCACCCTGCTGAAAAGTGGGTTGAGCCCCTTTGTGGGCGCGCTATAGCAGAGGGAGTAGCCCCTGGTGTTTTCACTAGCCTGCTTTGCAGGGTTACCGCACTCTCGGGACTTTGTCCCCTTTACTAGCGTAAATGTTATTATTATTATTATTATTATTATT
>LGRX02019019.1:0-11539 GCA_001247695.2 Cymbomonas tetramitiformis | reverse complement strand
CGCCTTGTGCTCAATCTCCTCATCCTCCCTGCATGCCCCCCCTCACAGTCAACGCCTTGTGCTCGATCTCCTCATCCTCCCTGCATGTCCCCCCTCACAGTCAACGCGCAGCCGGCCGTTGCGTGCGTCCACCGGCAGCTCCGGTTGGTGCTCGGGAGCGTGGTGTGCCGGAGCTCTGCCCCAAGGAAAGTTCCTATGTGAGGATAGTGTCTGACGCTGTTAGTGCCCACGGAACTCCGCGCAGACTGGCAGCTGCCTGAAGCGCAGGTGCGCACGCACCACCCCCAATGGAGAACCTGTTTGACCTAAAGAAAAAGTCGGCTGTCGGCAAAGCTTCACGCCGCGCACAGTGTTCGCCGCGCCACGTAACCTCTTCCCATTCGGAGGCAGCAGGCGGGTGCCTGGTCAGCGCCACGCAGGCAGGCCAGCCAGGCAAAACGCGGAGTACACATCTTTGATCCTTGTCAGTCTGGGCTGGTGGCTGCCGAATCCGCCACGTGGCTGCAGCAGAGCATTCATCCGATGGCGTGGCTGCAGCAGAGCATTCATCCGATGGCGTGGCTGCAGCAGAGCATTCATCCGATGGCGTGGCTGCAGCAGAGCATTCATCCGATGGCGTGGCAGCAGCAGAGCATTCGTCCGATGGCGTGGCTGCAGCAGAGCATTCATCTGATGGCGTGGCTGCAGCAGGGCATTCATCTGATGGCGTGGCTGCAGCAGAGCATTCATCCGATGGCGTGGCTGCAGCAGAGCATTCATCCGATGGCGTGGCTGCAGCAGAGCATTCATCCGATGGCGTGGCTGCAGCAGAGCATTCATCCGATGGCGTGGCTGCAGCAGAGCATTCATCCGATGGCGTGGCAGCAGCAGAGCATTCGTCCGATGGCGTGGCTGCAGCAGAGCATTCATCTGATGGCGTGGCTGCAGCAGGGCATTCATCTGATGGCGTGGCTGCAGCAGAGCATTCATCCGATGGCGTGGCTGCTTGAGCATTCATCCAATGGCGTGGCAGCAGCAGAGCATTCATTCTGCGCAAAGAGCTGCTGTGGGACACCGATTGTTTCAGCTGCATTCTGGAGTATCCACAGAGATGATGCCCGACGGCCACAGGCGAAGCAAGCGCTGGAGATTTCCAGCGGGAGCGCCAGCTGGCACCCCGGCAAACTGCTGCACCGAGCGTCCTCCTGGCACGCCACACCTTCCGAGCCGCACTCCCCTTCCGCACCTCCACCGCCCCCGAGGGTGCTGAGAGTCTCACCACCACTGCGCCTCTGTCTCAGCCTCGCTCTCCTCGCCGCTCGCCTCGGCCTCGGCCTCGCCAGAAAGGCCCGCTTGCCCGCGTGCGTCCCACGTGGCAGCCGGGGGCTGCAGGTCTGTAGCAGAGGGCGGCGGCCCGTGCCAGGTCGCCGGCCCGCTGAGGTTGGACTTCCGCTCGGCCGCTTTACCTGCGCGCACGGCCATGGCACACGCACCACCTCACGGGGGCATCATCCCACCTTGCTTCACGCCCCACGGCGTGAGGGGCAGGCCACCCCGCGGCGTGAGGGGCGGGCCACCCCGCGGCGTGAGGGGCGGGCCACCCCGCGGCGTGAGGGGCCATCCCACACCAGAGTGCACACCACTGAGCGTAGAGCAAATGGGGGACACGGAGTCCCCTGTCGTTTCATCTGAGGTGAGGAATCCAAGATCGGACGGATAGCCTGACTCTGCTTCCCCATTGCTGCCCTGTCAAGGTGCCTCGCCCCCAGGCTGGACACTCGCCGAGGACAAGGGGTGTCGGCTCCTGGCGCCTGGCGCCACGTGGCGCGTCTTCTGTTCCCATAGGCTGGAGCGCAAGCAGAGGCCAGGCGGGTACCCACCAATCTCGTCTCGCCGCGGAGTGCCCGTGCTGCCCATGCTCGCGGCGCGGCTGAGGGGCGTGCCGCCGGAGCTAGAGGTCAGCGAGGCAACAGGGCTAGGTCCAGGCTCGGCGCCATTGCCGAGGGCGGCCGCACCCTCCAGCATACCCTTCGCCTGCTTGAGGATGACCTGGGCGCGAGAAGGGGACGCGGCGGCGGCGGCAGCGACGTCCACGCACAGCATCATGCTCCCCATCTTGGACAGCGGCGCCTGCAAGCGGCGCACATCGACCCGAGACAGACGTGACCCACGGCTCGCGCTCCACCGGCTCGGCGAGGTCCCTCGGAGGCCTTGCACCCGGGCTGCAGCGCGAGAGCCCCCTCTGACAGGGTCAGGTCATAGCCGGCAGGGCAGAGCAAAGCACAGAATGCAGCACTTTGGCGGCTGGCGGACCGACCTTGAGTGACTGAAAGTCCAGCAAGGGGGTGACCAGGGAGGCCTTGATTAGAGAGGTCCCGGAGATCGAGGAGTAGAAGGGATCGGGTGGGCTTTGGCGACGCGCGAGATGGCGTCATCCACGGAGGCGCGCCACCGCCGGGTCTACCCACTCCGCCAGCTGCAGCGTGGCCATCTGCGTGCGATCTAGGGCAAAGTGCCGCGCCGCCTCTCCGCCTGTGGCGACCCCACTGCACCTCAGCTCGGAGGACCAGCCACCCGCCCTGCAGCCGCCTCAGCACGGAGAGTGGGTCAGCACTCACCATGGCCGTTGATCAAGGCTGCCAGGCACAGCATGCACTCGCCATGGCCGTTGATCAAGGCTTCCCAGTGTGGCATGCGCTTGTCATGGCCGTTGATCAAGGCTTCCCAGTGTGGCGTGCGCTCGCCATGGCCGTTGATCAAGGCTTCCCAGTGTGGCACGCGCTTGTCATGGCCGTTGATCAAGGCTTCCCAGTGTGGCATGCGCTTGCCATGGCCGTTGATCAAGGCTTCCCAGTGTGGCATGCGCTTGCCATGGCCGTTGATCAAGGCTTCCCAGTGTGGCATGCGTTTGCCATGGCCGTTGATCAAGGCTTCCAAGCGTGGCATACGCTCGCCATGGCCGTTGATAAGGGTCCCAAGTGTGGCATGCGCTCATTGGAGCCGCCTCGCAGAACACCCGTTGCTGAAGGGTTCCAGCCCCTGCGGCACTTTGACGAGGCCGTGGCTTAATGCGGCCGCCCCTCACCCCTGCGGCATTTCCGGATGACTGGAGGGGAGGGGGGTGGCTGGTACCTAAAGCATACTCCGAGCGCTGCATGCACATGTTCAGCAAAGTGGAGGGGGGTGCCCGAAGCACTGCTACTGCCTCTGCCCACTTCCACACCCGGCCATTCCCTGTTCCCGCGGTGCTCTCCCGCCGCCCTCCGTCACCGCCTCCGCCTGCACCAGCTGCACCCTTCGCCCGCGGGGTCGGCTCCATCTGGCAGAGCACCTGCAAAGCGCGCGCCACCCACCCACTCCCTCCACGCGCGCATCCTCACCTCACCTTGAAGCCCGCGCTTCAGAGTGGCAGCAAACCGCACGATGCAGGATCCCTGCGCCATCTGGCGCCCTGCAGTTTGCCACTGCGGAAAGTTGGATCGGAACGACGGTTCGCACATCGGATGGCTGGGCCTCAGGCATAGCATGCGCACACGCCTCTCGAGGGGAGGGACTGCAGGGGTCCGTCTACACAACGCTCAGTCACGCATGCGCAGGGGCCAGCTGCCACGCAGCCTCAGGCGGCACGCTGCGGGTGGGGGGGCGTGCCGTGAGTCGCCAGAGGGCTTCTTCCACGGTCTTAGTCAGCACGGCCGCCCGCGCGAGCACCACACGGGTCATGGCCGGGGGCAAATGCGCATCGCCGGCGGCGTCCGGGGGCAGATGGGCGACTTCCTCCTCCAGTTCAGCCGCGGATCGTTGGATCAGTCGGAGGACACGCTCCATCAACGCAAGGGGCACCCCGTCCTCGTTCTCAGCGGCATCGCTGCGGTGCATTCCCCACCGCCCGATGCCCGCCATCAAGAGCCCTCCCAAAGCCACCCGAGCGCTACAGCGCAGCCTTTGCAGGAGCAGAGGATGAGCGCGCGGCTCGATGCTTGCTGAGCTGGCACTGAGGATCCAGGGCCTGGCTGTGTTTTCAAGGGCTCTTACTGGCCTTCCTCGGGGCCCTCCTCGTCCTGCTCCCGCTCCTCCTCGGGCTCCTCGTCTGCGGCGGTGTGGGGGCAGCGCAGCGCCGAGCCCTCCATGTGCATCAGCGTCATTAGGATTTCCAGCAGCCACACCTGCCCCCCATGCCCCCTCCGCCTCCTCGCCCCAGCATCCCTCACCTGCCCCCCATTCCCCCCTCCGCCTCCCCCAGCATCCCACACCTGCCCCCATGACCCTCCGCCTCCCTCGCCCCAGCATCCCTCAACGCCACTCTCACTCGCCCTGGGCGCGCCTCCTCCGCAGGCTTCTAACCTGTGGAGGCGGCCAAGCTCGGGGAGAAACACGCGTCAGCCGCATCATCCAAGAACTGCTGAGTCGGCCACATCGGACCGCGAGTCCGTGGCCGCACCTTGCACAGGGTCTTGATCCTCATCCAGTCCGACGTGGCAGGATTTCCCACTCAGCTTACCCTCGCTTTAGCCACCCTGTGCAAGGTACGGCCACGGACTCACGGTCCTATGTCGCAAGACTCAGCAGTTCCCGATCCTCATTCATTCCGACGTGGCAGGATTTCCCACGCAGCTTACCCTCGCTTTAATCAGACGTGGCAGGATTTCCCCTTCGGTTTGAATCTAAAGGTTTGGAAGGGCCGCGGAATCCATGTCCAGGCGGTCAAAGGCCGCTCCATGCGTGAAGTCGTCCTCTGCGTGCGCGTCATCGCGAGGCGTTCACCCGAAACACACCCTTTGCCCAAGACATGCACACTTTCCAGGGGTGGAATCCATCAACGGTGAAAAACTATATGGACGAGTCATGGTAGCCCGTCCCAAGACAAGGCCTGATGAGGACCCCACTTGTCGTTGCACGGCACCTTCATTGAGGCCAACGGCGAATGCCACGTCAGACGCGCCTCACGCAGCGCCACCCTAAGGCACGCCCGCACGTGTGGGGCGCATGGTAACTTCTCCTCCTGGAGTCTGACAGCGAGCGCACACAGAATCCCTCGGAATGTCCGACTCCCTTGGGACTTTCATGCGCCCCCCCTTTTGTCGCCCCTTAGGAAAACAGTAGACTCTCATGAAGTGTTAATCACAGAGGGGCCAAAAGTACAAATTCTGACAGTATGACCGTATGACCGTATGACAGTATGACTGTGCTGACAGAGTACAGTACTATGTGTATATGTAGACAGAGCAATGATGACAATGAGTCTGCAAGAGACAGAAAATCAATTCAAAATGTACACAGTATCTGTTACAGAACACAAGAGTACAAGTACGAGTACAGAAGTAGCTATGACTGAGTAACAGTAAGCTGAGACAGAGAACACAACTGTGTGATATAAGCATTGACTGTAACTCACCAACACTTCTATCAGATTTAATATCATTCAACTGTGTGTGTGTGTGTGTGTGTGAGTTCGTACACATTCTACTAGTTATATGCCTGAGTATACAAACTAAGTAGAAGTTGATTATCCTAGGTTATGGGCCTTATATGGATCTGAGGTAGTTTAGGTACAGTCGTCATGACTGACGCGGGGGTGCCAGTTTCAGAACGGAAGTATCCTACGCGGGAATCACAGCTTCAGGACTTGGTAGAGCAACAGGCTGCTTTTATGAAGACTATGGCAGAGACAATTAAGGTGTTGAGTGCTGAGAAGAAAGAGCCTGCGAAATCAACAGATCATGAAGAAGCTGAGTCGGGTGTAATGAGCCCTGCCAACGCACAGAAGACAGTTCAGTGCGCAGTGAAGTTATTAGGTACGACGAAGTACACGGGAACAGAGAGGAATCAGTATGAATCCTGGGTTCAATTTAAGACACAGTTGGAGTCAGCAGTCACGTTTTATCCTGAACTGCTTGAACTGGTGTGTGACTATCAAGTGTCAGATATTGCAGATATCAGAGGACTGAACTCGTTTACGCCTAAAACGGGTGGTTATAGTAAATCGACTGCAGAGGAAAAGCCTTCATCACGGGCGGGAGATAGGCCTTCATCACGGGCTGAGTACGGAGATAACGACGCGGAGGACGAAGAGTTTGCAGACGGCGACAGCTTTATTACTGTGCCTGGTTCTGCCAGTGTGGCAAGTACAGTTTTGTCAGCAATTCTGAAGCAGGTAACAGCCGGGGACGCCTTTGACGTGGTACGACGCTGTGGCAATGACGGTTTGAAAGCGTTCAGGAAACTGAAGTGCAGAGTGGAGCCGCAGCTGTTTGGACAACTCGCGGGTTCAATGAAGAAGTTGTGCAAGCTGACCGTGAACGTGAATGAGGACCCGGTGAAGCAGTTGGGTTACTTTGGTGACGTAATGAGTCCTGTGGCCAACTATGGCGGCGCGAGGCTTGATCCTACAACTGTGGAGGTGCTGGCGACTGCAATGGCTGTGGCTGCTATGCCTATGGAGTATTCGCAAGTAGTTGCTGATATGAGTAAGGAACGACGTCCTTCTTTTGATATGCTTGTGCAGAGGTCTGAGTATTTCTTCGTGAACGTGGCGCAGCAATCTTTGGTTCCTTCATCGAGTATAGTGGGGGCTACTGTGGACGGGGAGACTGTTGCTGTTGCAAGAGCTCTGGTTGCGGACAGAAGGAGGTAGAGCGAGGAGAAGAAGGTCAATGACGGAAAGAAGCTGATATGTCCTACGTGCTCTGGCGTCCATTCTGCCGAAAAGTGCTGGATAGTGAACCCGGCGGGTATGGAGGAGTTCATCAAGCTTAATCCTTCTAAGGAGAGAGCGGTTCGTGAGAACTATGCCCGGAGGCTCAAGAAAATCGCGGCGAAGAAGACACCTGACGCAGCAGCAGCGACAGTGGAGGAGGCGACTTCATCCAGCTCAGCGCGGCCGCGTCGTACAGAGGTTTCTGCGGGGGAGCTGTGGAGCTTGGAGAATCACGAGGAAGTTCATGTAGCCTGTCCGGTAGTTACTACAGTGGCAGACCAGAAGGTGGTATACACAGGTGAGGTGTTGGAGGACACTTGGGTGTACGGTGTGTTCAATCGCGACAAGGAGGACGACGCACTAGTGCAGAATGAGTTCTACGAGGACTCGTTACAGGCTTCAGGAGGAGACCTGTGTGCCGTGACTGTGGTGGACTCGGACAGAGAACTGTACTTTGATAGTATGGCGACGAAGTCTATCTTTAATGACCTGTCTATGTTTGAGGGTGCTCAGGTGAATGCGTCAGCAGCTGTGTCGTTCAAGGTCATGGCTGGAGAGGTGACCACGTCTCGCGGAGGAGGCCGAGGAAGTATTACCTTGTGGAATCGAGTGACGAAGAAGGCTGACGTGCTGAAGGTGGAGGCGCAGTACGTGCCTGAGTCGCCTTTTAATCTGGTATCCGCGGTGAGTCTGGAGGACAAGTTTGGTCTGTATGCTCAGTTCGGGGACCGTGTACTGCGGGACAAGGAGAACTTATGTGAGTACGACGTGTGCAGAAAGGGGAACGTGTATGTTTTACCTGAGGTCATCGTGGAGACTGCGCTGCCGGGGGTGGAGTGCGACAAGCAGGAGAATTGTCCGGTGAGGGACAAGTGCAACTGGAAGTTCACTGAGTTCCAAAAGTGGAACAATGAGAAGGGGCCCTTTCATCTGGATATGTGTGCTGACGAGCACAATCGGCAAGTGAACGAGTACTACTCTCTGGTGAACTCGGTGTTTCTTCATTGTCTGACGGGACGGAGCTTCTGGGGTAATCCACCGTACGACGATATGTTCATTGAGAAACTGCTAACGAAGATACTCATGGACTTTCCTAAGGACCCTGTGAACACGAAGTTTATGCTGGTGTTGCCGTACAAGCCGAATGCTACCTGGTGGAGGTTGACAACGAAGTTTGAGGAGCTGCACGTGTACTCGAAGGGCAGTGTGATATTTTTTGCGAGGACAGACCAATGCTACAACGTGTCTGAGCTGGTGGAGTCGGAGCCTGGTCGTGTTTTCATCCAGGGGACTCCGTGGCCTGTTGTCGTGCTGTATCTTGACCAGTTTGTGGTCCCGAGGGTGGACGCAAAGGTTATTGCGCACATCAGGCTTGGTCACACCTGTGACACGCATGTTGAGGTCATGGACCTACAGGGGTTGGACCTTGGTGTGAACTCTGAGGAGTTGAGGAGCAGCAGTGTGCTGAGCTGTTCTGTGAATTGTATGGCGTGCCAGGTGGCGGCACCGAAGAGGCCATCACAGACGGCAGATAGGGGAAGGGTCCCGAAGTCTGTACGAAAGGTGGTGGAGAAGAGGCAGGTGTCTGTCAAAATGGGGCAGTTGACGTTCACTGATCATGGCGGACCGTTCGTGACATCTACCAAAGGTTATCGTGGGTACACTATTCACGTGGATGACTATTCAGACGTGTGTCATTTCTATGTCTAGAAACATAAGTTGGAGTATGTGGACGCTCTGGAGGACTATCGTAAGATGGTGAAGGCAACTGGGCGAGTGTTCCTTGAGGAGGAGACTCGTGTTGAACAGGTGGTGTACGACCTGGACGTGCTGGTATTGCACTCTGACAATGACTCGACCATCGTGTCTGGGAAGGCTAAGCAGTACTGTGAGGACAATGCTATCGTGCAAAGGACGACGCCACCGTACTTGCACGAGAATAATGCCAGGGCGGAGACCATGAACAAGTTCCTGCAGACGAAGGCGAGAGCTATGCTGGTGACTGTTGGTTTGCCTGTGACTATGTGGCCTTTGGCTATGAGGCACGCTGTGTATCTGATCAATCGACTATGCAAGGCTCGGCTGGGTATGAAGTCTAGTTTGCAGGTGCTGAACCAGAAGTACGATCTGTCTGTGCTGCGAGTGTTTGGGTGTCGAGCTTATGCTTTCATCGACGCGAGCCTGCGTTCGAAACTGGCGGATCGGGCTACTCCTTTGATCTACGTGGGACACGAAGAGCGATCAACGGCTTATCTGCTGTACAGCCAAGACAAGGAGAAGGTGGTCAGAAGCGGTATGGTTCGGTTCGACGAGCGCGTTGATAAGTATGGACAGCTGGTGATGTCTTGGGATCCCTCTATGCTGACACCGTTGAAATCGTTATGTGACTGTGAGTCTCTGGATGGAAACTTCGTTTCAGCTTTTGTGGGGATAGCGACAGTTATACTGGATCTGCGTGCCTACGTGGAACTGAAGGGTGATGAGTTCACTGGTGTAGTGAAGTTGAACAGTGCTGGTGGAGGATCATTTTGGACGCCGGTGAGTGTGTTTCTGGAAGCACGGGTGGAGCATCTTGCGTTGCTGTTTGAGTATTGTGCACAGCTGACAGTGAACTCATTCTATCCGTTGTTTGAGAAGGTGACAGTGCAGCAGTCAGGAGTAGGTGAATGGGAGGCAGCAGTGGTGTGTGCTACGGCACGGGAGGATCAGGTATTGCCGTACCAGGTGATATTAGAGCGTCATGCTGGAGTGAGGGGCTCGGCAATTGATGTGGGTGAGGCTCGCGTGAGGTTTGAGACCCGGCATGTTGCTCTGGCGGCTCAGGAGGAGAAACTGACGGGGTTGCCAGTTGGAGTGACGGAGCCGAAAGGATGGGTTCAGTTGGTGAATGGACCTGACTCAGTGCAGTGGCAGGAGTCGGACCACAGAGAGGGGTGCGCTCTCATCGACGTGAAGAAGGCAATCTTGCCGGTGGAGATGGTACCTGCTGGTGAAAAGGTTATGCGCATGGTGGCTGTGTAGAAGGCGAAGTTGGACTCTGCAGGGGAGCTGACCGAGAGGAAGACCAGGTGGGTGGTATGCGGCAATGGTCAGCAGCATGGGGTGCACTACGAGGACGTGTATGCATCGTGTACTCAGCTGTCAACTTTGAGAATTCTCATTCAGCTCCGTTTGGTGTTGGGACTGTTGGCCTTTGCCTTGGACGTCATCACGTGCTTTCTGAAACGTGAGCTGGACGTGGACGTTCCTCTGTATGTCAGTTGGCCTAATGCACGGACAGTACGGGGAGTGAGGTATGGAATTCTGCAGAAGAGTGTGTACGGGTTGAAGCAGGCACCGCGCATTTGGTACAGGACGAGCAAGGAGTTTCTACTTGCTTATGACCACAGGATCCGGGTGTCCAACATTGACCCGTGCCTTTTCTACATCTGGCAGCCTGGCACACTGGTGGTCTTTGTATATGTGCACGTGGATGACTACACTGTCTTCACTTCTTCAGTGGAGTGGAAGGTGGAGTTTTTCAGAGCATTCAGCGCAAAATGGCCCAGTAAGGACAAAGGACCACTGGTCGAGTTGCTGGGTATGTGTATGGCTTTCAGTGACTATGGTCTGGTCAGGGAGTGCCAAATCAGTTAGGTTGGGCTGATACAGCGTATGCTGGAGAGGTATTCTATGCAGGACTGCAATCCGTGTATGACACCAATGGAGCCCAGACTGTCTCAGATGCCTGTGGACTCGGAGGAGAAGTTGGAGAAGCTTCCCTATGTTAATCTGGTGATGGAATTGATGTGGCTGGCGCGTTGCTCACGGCCTGATATTCTGACAGCGGTCTGTTATTTGGCCAGGTTCTCTCACTGCTACGGGCAGGTGCACTGGCAGCATTTGAAGCGTGTGCTGAGATATTTGAAGGGAACTATTCATGTTTGTTTGACTATGCAGTGCAGTTCGCCAGCGTCACTGACTGCAGAGTTGATAGTAACAGCTTATACAGATGCAGACCACGCAGCAGACAAAGTGACCAGACGCTCTGTTACAGGTTCGCTGGTGCGACTGAATGGAAGTACTGTCATGTACTCGTCGAAATTGCAGAAGACAGTTGCAGTCAGCACAGCAGAGGCAGAATTGATAGCGTTGTCAGAATGCGCACGGGACGTTGAGTATGTTGTCAATCTGCTGACTGAGTTTTCACCTGTCAAGCAGCCTGTTACAATTCATGGAGACAATCATGCCTCGGTGGCACAGGCAGAGAATGTTCTGAACAATGCAGTGACATGTCATGTGGCAGTGAGGAATCGATATGTGGCAAAGTTGGTAGAGCTGGGCAGAATTGTCATTGCAAAAGTGCCCACGCAGGAGAATTTGGCAGACTTCTTTACCAAAAGTCTTGCTTTGGACCGTTTTCAGGTACTCAGTGCTGTGGTGTTGCGATATTTTCGAAGAGCATGAGTAAGGAGGAGAAGGAAAACATTGGACTCTCATGCAGTGTTAAGCACAGAGAGGTTAAAAGTACAAATTAAGACAGTATGACAGTATGACAGTATGACTGTGCTGACAGAGTACAGTACTATGTGTATATGTAGACAGAGCAACGATGACAATGAGTCTGCAAGAGACAGAAGATCAATTCAAAATGTGCACAGTATCTGTTACAGAACACAAGAGTACAAGTACGAGTACAGAAGTAGCTATGACTGAGTAACAGTAAGCTGAGACAGAGAACACAACTGTGTGATATAAGCACTGACTGTAACTCACAAACACTTCTGTCAGATTTAATATCATTCAACTGTGTGTGTGCGTGTGAGTTCGTACACATTCTACTAGTGATATGCCTGAGTATACAATCTAAGTAGAAGTTGATTATCC
>LGRX02019018.1:0-23860 GCA_001247695.2 Cymbomonas tetramitiformis | reverse complement strand
AGGCAGGGGTGCTCCCTTCTCTGATATTATGAAGCAGGCAGGCACGGGCGCTCCCTTCTCTGATACTGTGAAGCAGGCAGGCACGGGCGCTCCCTTCTCTGATACTGCGAAGCAGGCAGGCACGGGCGCTCCCTTCTCTGATACTGTGAAGCAGGCGGGCACGGGCGCTCCCTTCTCTGAGGCTGCGTGCCCGAGGTCGAACACACGTGGCTGCGTGCCCGAGGTCGAACACCCGTGGCTGCGTGCCCAAGGTCGAACACATGTGGCTGCGTGCCCGAGGTCGAGCACACGTGACTGCGTGCCCGAGGTCGAGCACACGTGGCTGCATGCCCGAGGTCGAGCATGCGTGGCTGCGTGTCCGAGGTCGAGCACGCGCGGCTGCGTGCCCGAGGTCGAGCACACGTGGCTGCGTGCCCGAGGTCGAGCACACGTGGCTGCATGCCCGAGGTCGAGAACGCGTGGCTGCGTGCCCGAGGTCGAGCACGCGTGGCTCTTTCTTCACATGGCGGGGTGATGGCTTCGCGTTGGTTGAGGAGCTGCGGCTTTCATGGAGGCCTCGGGAATGAGCCCACACCCCCGCACCTGCATGGAAAGCTTCTCCCGATCCTGCCTGAGGTAGCTCCTCCCCAAACCACACCCTCCAAGCCGCAGCTGCTCAGCTTCCACAGGATGCGAGGAATGCCTGCCCAGGCTTCACAGGCCCACGGCTCCACGGGCGCTTCATGCCGGCAACAGGCATGGAGATGCTGCGATGGATGCTGTTGTTGAAAGTGCGGAAATATAAGACGGGCCGATAGGAAAGCACTAGTAGGTCACTCGGTGCAATTGATATCATGGCAATGGGATGAAGGCCGATGCCGTGGTCGAAGCTGATCCATGTTGGCCCGTGCAACATCGCCCGCCTTCCCCAAGGCAACCCGCATCGCGTGCACCAAGCACGGGCACCGCAGAGATGTGCGGCGAGCCCGAGAGAGGTCACGCAGAGAAGGGGGAGGCGCAGGCCACATCGTTGCCCATCCACCAGAAGCACCATTCCGTGGAATGCATAAATCACCGCAGCTCTAAAGCACTGGCCACAGTGTCTGTGCTGCCACGGCAGCCTGCCGTGCTTCCACAGGCCAGTGCAACTAGGCGCCTCGACACTGCTTGCGCTATTGCCAGAATGAGTTCGATAGGGGGGCGTCATGCGGGCAGAAGGGGGGTATCATGCGGGCAGCCCCACCTCTCAGCACGGAGAGCAGCAGCAAGCTTTTCTGCCTCACCCTTCAGTTGAAAGTCACTCTCCGCAGTCCGCTTGCTCGCATCAGCCACTCCCTGCGGCGGGACGCCCCTTGAACCCCCTTCCCTGTCAGCCGCGTTGCCAGATTCTTCTGATAACTGTGTGAAGGGAAGAGTGCTTGTGGAGGAGGAGGGCGCGCTAGGGTCCGAAGGATTGCAGATGGTGCTGGGCGGCGAGTGGGTGGGGTGGAGGAGTAGATCGTGCATTCGATCTTGAAGTGGGATGGAGAGACCTCGGCGATCGAGGTCTTCATCGTGACAATAGAGATCCGCATATCCTCTACTAGCTTTGCCTGGTGCCATCCCCCCCCAGCCCCACAAGCGCACCTCCGTTGTGGCCTCAGCATTGAAGGGGTGTGCAATATCACCACATCATTTGCAACCTTGACAGCCACGAGAACGCTCCAAGTTGAAGCAGGCGCCATCTCAATCCTCTGTGCTCTGCTTCAGGAGATTAAGCACATTTCCCTTCCGAATGCCAACCCTCAGGCTTCCTCGGGTCCGGACACTTATGCCCTCCCCACCCATGCCCTTCACGGCCTCCAGTCTGAGAAGTAATTCCAATTCCCTCCTCCCTTTACAGCCACAGATCCGACCACAAGTGTTGGCTCCCGCCCCTTTCACAGCCACAGGGTGGCGGTTGGGGCTTGCGCGATGCGGCCCGCGGTCTGGGGAAAGAGATTGAGAACATCTGACCTCGGTGTTCAGCTTGTTCTCTAATGGAGATACCTGCAGATCCACCCGGAGCACCTTGCCGAGTCAAGTCATCTCTAGGAACGGAGGCGGAGTGCCAGGACCTCCCCAGCGTGGTCACGGATCGCACGGGGCCTAAACGTGATACAGCGTGAGAACCGGTTTCCGGGGTCGACGAGCATGTAGAAGGCATGAAGAGCAGCATTGGAGGAGCAGGGAAGAAAGAGGGGGTTGGTGAGGGAGGGCGTCGTGGGGACGGCTTAGAGGGCGGGGTTGTTGTCGGTGATGCGAAAGGGGAGATAATTTTGGAAGGTGTAGTAGGAGGAGTTTTTGTGAAAAAGGCGGGGTGGGAGGGGTGTCCAGAGGAAGGTGGGGTGGGTGGGGTGTCCTAAGGAAGGTGGGGTGGGTGGGGTGTCCAGAGGAAGGTGGGGTGAGTGGGGTGTCCTAAGGAAGGTGGGGTGGGTGGGGTGTCCAGAGGAAGGTGGGGTGGGTGAGGTATCCTGAGGAAGGTGGGGTGGGTGAGGTATCATGATGAAGTTGAGGGGGTGGGGTGTCCCGAGGAAGGCGGGGGAGGTGGGGTGTCCTGAGGAAGGGGGGGAGGCACTGCGGCTCAGGGCTGCAGAGCGGCTCCCGGGAAAGCCGGGAGGCAAGCGCGTTGTGCCCTGCACAGCACGGGTGTGGGGTGCACCCGGGAATCCAGTGCATGCTGGCCATCACGGCTCAATGCCTCGAGCCTCTGCTCCAGCTCCAGCCAAGTCTCCTGCGCTCTGTGCCGGCCGCCCCAACCCGCACCTCTGCCTTCGACGCCACTCCAACTTTTGGTTCATGTATCTTTCTTGGAAAATACCCCAACAGCGTTTGCCCAAGTGGGCCACCCGAGGAGCTCCTCTGTGAGCTTTCCAAGCGGTCACAGCCGTGGGCAGAATGCGCTAGGATCTGGCACCTGGCCTAGTTTCCACAAGCCCTTCTGTCAGGAGCCAAGGCGGCGCCAGACCGGTAGGGTGCCAGCGCCGGAGCAGGCAGCACCTTCTCTCGAAGTTGCGGGCGTCCACCTTCGCGTCCATCTGGGTGTCCATGTGCGATTCCAGTGCGCGAAACTGACTGGCCAACATTTGCAAATCGGCTATGGGCGCCTTCGTGTGGACCATCCGCTCTGTCTCCGCTGCCACGTCCAAGTGGCGTTCGAGCTTCTGTGCGAGCGCGTTCAGGCCGAGGCGGATGATCGGCTGCAGGTTACCCCATCCAATTCCCCAGTTACAGGAAGAAGAGAAAACGTACGGTCCTCCCGCATTCCTGCCACTTTCCATCTGACGTCCGCCACCTCGGGTTTTAATCGAGTGAGGACGTTGAAAGTATTCGAGGCGATACAGGGAGTGCCGAAGTGCCAGTGTGCTGAGCTGCACGGGGACGCGCTGCCACGTGGCATAACGTCTGACAGCCTCTTGCCAGGCACTAGTGAAGTGCTACGGCAAAAAGTGACACTGGTCTTGAACTCTTGGTTCGCCCGGAGGACAGATGGAGGTCACTTGATTCACGAGACCACGCCCGGCGGAGTTGTGTCTCGAAATCAAGTCCTGCGCGATAGCGTCTTGAGACCATCCCCGGTGGAATTGCAAATCAAAGCAACAAATGATGGAGTTGCGTCTTGAGGCGACGCCGGCGCAGTATCATCTCGAGACCGCGTCCAGCAGAATGGCGGAGAGTGGAAGGAGTCGAACGTACCGAGCCGTGAAAAAAACGCAGGTTCTATACACGTCACGAGACACTGGCTGATAGTGAGGTGAACGATGTTCATAGATGAATTGCCAGGCTGAAGATGCCAAAGCATAAAACAAGGGTTCGGGCTGTAAGAAGGCGCTTTGGCGTGTGAGAAGCTGATGAGGCGGTAGCTAGAACAGCAAGATATTGAGCACCCAGATTATTTTCGAGAGGCGCATACTGAGGGCAATGCAATGACTGCAACAAAAAGAACTAAGACAAGTCCAAGTCGTGCAGCTCTCTCTCCTCACGAAGCAGGGGTTCCAAATCTTCAGTTTCCAACTCTCCAAATATAACGCATACATCCGTCTGCTTGGCCAACTATTTTTTTCCGGGAAATGGTTCAGAAAAAGAAAACAGGGCCTCGTGGAATGCCGCTAAGATAAGTAGGTGTGCGTTTACCAAAGGAACCTCTGGTACACACCTGAATGTTTAGCCAGTCGTTCCTGCCCTCAACCAGGTCTATGTCAAGGTTTACATCGGAGTTTGCGTACACGCTAGGTGAGGAGGTTTGAGACGCTGGAGTGGCCGTCGAGGGCACCGGTGTTTTAGTTGTACTGCCTTGCATGCCTGCTGTGATGCCTGTGGACATCAAACGTTCAAGTTGAACAGTCGGATCGTCGTCCTGCATTCCTACCCCTACGAGGTGCAAAAACCTTAGTTCAGGAAATCGACTGTCCTCTTATCGTGACAGAATTGAAATATGGTTCGTTCCTCTTCATTGCTTGCGGGGTAAAGCGCTTCCCGGGCCTTTTTCATTTAATTTAGGGTTTACTCCCCTTATTTGATTTCAAAATTTCCAACGGCAAATAACTCAACAGATCGACAGTTTGGCCATGCGATGGAATTTCAGAGTCAGTCCGGAATTCGAAGTTGCAAGTTCGGACCCATTTGATTTCAGTTTTTTTTAGAGATTACATATTTATACATATGTATACATACTTATACAGATTTCATAGACATATATTGTACATAAGATTTATACTTTTGAAGATTTATATAGTACACAGTGATAGTCAACGGTGCAGATGATATGGCATGTTACGTACTCTGGCTGAGACCACGAGCCTCCGGACGCGATTTTTTTCACTTTTTCGGGATTTTTTATTTTTCTGTATTACACCGGAGGCTCTGGTACTTTTCGCGTGAGGCCAAAAAAAAGGTTCTCCGAATGCTTTAAAAACTTTACAGGGCCGAGAATATGTTTAGACAAGCAGAAGTTCTGCTTGGAGCGGGGTCAAAAAGTCATTAGGCTCTTCACAAACACCGGTAATAGGATTTTTACAGTAAACACTGGCAGACAGCAAAACTGTAAATCTTACAAAGTGCATAACTTTTCACTGGATCCTCTATTTTCGATCATCTAACCAACATTCCAAACTGGATTTTCACCCCCATCTCCCGTATGCACATGGTTACATTAAATTTCATCTCTAGGCATATGAAATATCTCGCCTCCCTAGTCGAGTCAAACACTCCCACTGTCGGAATCAACTATGCTACGCTAATATGTTGCCACGTATATCCATTTCACCCAACATGTTGATATATACAATTATATAGATATTGATGATGTTAGCTTCAACGAGTTACATACTTTTTCTAGCCTTCTTACTTCGGCTACGCGCCGTGATCGGTACTACCGGCAATAATAATAATAATAATAATAATAATATAATAATAATAATAATAATAAATAATATAATAATAATAATAAAACATTTACGCCTAGCAGAAGGGACAAAGTCCTGAGAGTGCGGTAACCCTGCAAAGCAGGCTAGTGAAAACACTAGGGGCTACTCCCTCTACTATAGCGCGCCCACAAAGGGGCTCAACCCACTTTTCAGCGGGGTGACATCTAGAGAAAAGGCTAGGTGCTAAGCAAAAAACTCTAGAAGATGGAGAAGCAGCCATGGCCGGGTGAGTGGAGGGGTGGCTGAAACTAGGCGGTGGGGAGGGAAGTCGAAGAATTAAGGGGGTATTTGGAGACGATGAGGAAGGAGGTCAGGGTGGGCGGAGGAGAGGGGGGGGTGGTGGGGGAGGGGAGGGGGAGGGCCCCTCCCCTAGGGGACGGGGAACCACCTTATATTGCAAGACTTTTGAAAATTACTGCAAAAGGGTTTGAAGAAAGTCGTTTGATTGCTGCACGGCTTCTGTTTCTGTCATGGTCTCACTGCTCGAGATGTCAATTGTATGCGGGTCAGTGTTTAAGGTGGTGGGGGTGTTTAACAGAAACACGTCTCGCCTATTTCTGGTGTGTTGCCTACAGATTCTTGAAAGTTTTTTAAGGAGAGGTTTAATCTTGCCACGGGGAACACCTATCGTGTTGAGGACAGTACCGAAAAGAGGAGGGAGGTACCCCATGAGTGTAAGTGCTTTGGGCCATTTCACGGTGCTAATGAAGGGCTTAGAAGCTACGTTGGTGATTGTCGTGTCATGGTGACCGCCATAATAATGCTCAGCACCATTCTGATGATAGGGGGGGTCTTGAGTGGGCCATGGGCACAACGAAGAAGGGAGTACGTTGTCCCTTTCGTTCAGAACTTCATTCCAAATATCAGGGCTAACTCCAGTGTATTCTAGTCTCCTCTCCGTGACTTTGGACTTAGGGAGGACATTGAGGAACCATCTAGCAATCTTTTTCTGTGTAGGCCTCCAGTCAAAGGCTGGTTGAGTATCGCTGGGTGCACTGTCTATAGCTATGATAACGACATCCGAGAAATCATCCTTATAGCATCCGCCACCTGGGAGAACGTAGGGGTCATCACCCGTCCAATAACCATGTGGGATAAATGGAATAGTGTTATGCGGGAATCTGAAAACAAGTTTAAATCCTTTATCAAACCATCTTTTTTGGTTTTTGGGAGACAGTGGAAGAATCCATGTTCCTGAAAATCCGGGTACAGTGTTGGCCGCTTTATGTCCCATTTCCAAGGTAGTCATAACCGCCGAAGATTTGCCCTTATCCTTTCCATCAAAGGGGGGATTTCCGTAAACTATTCTGCCAATGCCTGTTAACGGGTCCACGTAGGCATCCCAAGCGAGGCCATCAAAACCGATTTTCCCATGATAACAGAAGGGCCTGAGGGCTTTTTTCATTCTAGTGGTGGGTATGCATCTTCTCGAGTAAATTCTAGGGTGGGCATTTAGTGGGTTGGAGAAAAGTTCACAGCCGTTTTTGTCAAGGTTTCTGTCATCCACCAAAATATCTAAGAGGCTTCTTCTTATTGCATAGCAGTTTTTAGGGTCTCCCGATTCAAACTTACATGCATTGAGGGCTTCATGGATATCGTGTGCCCTATTCGAGTACTCCGCAAGTGAGCATGGGACTGCTTTGTTGGAAAGGCGGTGCCAAGCCAAAAGTTTCCAAAACTCTTTCTTTTGAACATATTGGAGTTCGGGATATTTAATTGTTCCCTTAACATGGTCCACTTCAGGCTTTGCGGTCACAGCAATGGTATTCTTTTTTGAACTTGATGGACGGTACATGCTAGCTTCCGGGAGAGCGTGTAAGTATAATTCCTCATTCATTTCCTGTCTTAGGTCAGCAAGTGGAAAAAGTTTCGATGGTTGTGTTCTGATGTATGTGGTACCCTTTCCAGGGTTTAGTAGTTTAGGTTTTTCTGAGATTTCTTCAGCGATGATTTTCCTTAGTTCGATATCTTGGGTTGTTCTAAGATTATATAAACTATCATTATGTCCTGGGCATTCAAGTTGGATGTGTTCGAAGGTGCATTTTGTATTCTGTTGGCAGTAGGGGCAGTTTTCGGACCCGATTTTCCCCAGTTTAAATAAGCGTGCAGGAGAGGCTTGAAGACCCAGGAGTTCTCTACTTCTAGAAGCGGTGAAAGCTTTAGGTGTCATTTTGGAAATATCTTTGGTGGGGGCGGTGTTATTCTCGTTGAGCATTCTCAGATGCTTCCCTTGGGACTGTAGGGTTCTCCAATTATGATAGTGTGAGAGTCGTTGAATTCTTCTGATGTGACTACGTATATCGCCTAAAATAGGGACCTCAAAAAAGAATAATGAGAAGGGTAGTTCCTCGGCAGGGTCGTAGCGGGAAATGTCAAAACAGCCCCCTCTGAATGAGGCTCTTTTAGCAGTACGGTCCACTCTGTCGTGGACTTTGTCATTATTGTGACCCCTGATCCATTTAAGGATGATTTTACTGTGGTCTCCTTCACTGTAGAAGCCAAGTTCTTCTAGCAGTAGGCGAACAGCCTGCACATCTCTGCGATTAGCTTCACGTAGTTTGTCCCGAGCACTCATGGACCTGCCATCCTTTGTTACCGCAGATATTGCTGCCATAGAGTCAATGGCATGTACCATTGGAGTAATAGATTTGAGGAGTTTCTCTTTTTGTTCTGTGAGTAGAAATCGCAGTCCCGCAATTTCAGCAGATGTGCTACTCGGGTTTTGGATATCCTCCTTGATAAGGAGCCCCTGTGCGGAGAAAGTTCTTGAGGGGGGGATATTCATCTTCCGTACAAGTGGCATCCCGTTGTCAAAGTTTTTTATAGCATATGCTGCCCCACTGCATGCTGTTTTCTTTCCAGCAAAAAGGGAACCATCGCTTGCCATATCATAGTCTTCCATTTGTTTGCTCTTTTCGGCGTTGGAGGTGGATTCTTCTTCCGAGTCGCTGGGGCAGCTGTATTCACTTTCTTCCTCCGCAGTTTTGTTTTTCATTCTGGCAATAATGGTTTCATACTGTCTGTCTGAGATGTAATCATAGTGTGAGTTGATATCACTAACTGTAGCAAGGACAGAAGAGGGCGGGTCCATATGGTCATTATATTCAAAAATAGAACCTGCTGGAATTAGGATGCAACCGTCATTGGTGATGCTATATTCAAAGTCGTATTGAAGACTGTTGGTACCTTTGATTCTGACAAAGACATTAGGGTTTACGGCATTGTTACTGTATTCTGTATATTGTATTGACTTGGCCTCTAAGTCAATATTGGTAATGTGAATAAGAGAGATGGAATTTCGGTCACCATTCCCTTTCCAATGAAATTCACCCGTGTCGGGGGGTACTATGTTGTCTCTATATTGTTTTTTGACATATCTAGCCTGTGGGTCCAAATCTACGGGGTTTTGAAGCATTTCCTTTTCGATTTCGGTTAGCCATCCAGGGGGTCTACTGCCATTCAGCCTGAAAAAACATTTACTTTCTTGCCAGTTTTTTAACATTCCACCGCAAGGAGTTAGAAAGGAACCTGTGTGCTTGAGGTTGTATTTTTGTATTGCGGAGGTAACATTCCTCGACATGTAGAGTTGTCTGGGAAGGGTGGTGATTAATGTATTTTCACCCGCTTCATTTTCAGGGTAATTTTTAGAGTCAATAGCGTATCCAAGTTTTGCCATAATGTGACCTGTACGCCTAAACCAGTTAAAACGTTTGTCTTTAGTATGGCTGTAGGTTGCATAGTGCGATAAGGGGAAACCCGATATAACATTTTTACCCATTTCGTTGTTCATGTTTTGAATTATTATTTTAAGCCATAGATTGCTATTTCTACGGTATAGTGAGATGAGGTGGGGATCAGTGATACGGTCCGTGTGGTTGTGTTGCCAATATTCGTGTTCATCCGCAGAACACAGGGTGTTCATAGTTTCGGTGATACACGACGCGGTTACAACATCAAAGACACTATCAATACCATACCCGCCTTGGCAGACTGCTGTCCAGATTATTTGGTGATTGGTGTCAACTGGGCAGCCCAGATATTTAATTATAAACGAAGCTATCATTTTGTCTAATTCAATTGCGACATTCTTTGAGGAGTTGGCAATTGCTGAGGTAACTTTAAGGGGGTATGCCATCCTCGGAACTACAACCGCATTTATAACATATCTTAGCTGGTGTAGAGTCATGTGTTGCAGTTGGATGGATGTGAGAGTAGATTTAAGTCTGTCGATAAGGATTTCCGCCTGTTTGTCCCATTCCCCATTTAGTGCAAACCATACTCCGAGATATCTGTTTACCTCTTTGCTGTTGGAGAAATCGAGGAATTCTGGTGACTCAGGGGGTATCCATTTCGAATCAATGGAAGGATTTGGGTCGTTTGTATTGGGCTCCAGGTGACCCCCTGAGATGAGTAAATCATCGGACGGGTCATATCGCGTTACTGTTTTGCCCTGAGGTTTAATGCGCTTTCTGTAAGAGTATTTGGATTTCTTAACATTGATGGGAATACCAATGAAGCTCATAAATTCATTAACTACACCTAGCATGTCTTGAACTTCGTCTTTAGTTTTCCCCACGAGAATGATGTCATCACAAAAGAACCGTGCAAAGATATTTAAAGTGGTGTCCTTTTCTAATAGGTTTTGGGAGGGAGGAATAACATTATTTCCTGGTTTGTCTGGTCTATGGCGTTCCGAGTTCAGTTCATATCCATATGTGGATCCTGTCGGGTTTACACCGTTTGCTCTTTTTGCTAACCAAATTGCCAGAATGTCCATAATGGCTACAAACCTAAGTGGGCTCAAAACTTCTCCCTGAGGAACTCCACATTCTAGGGACCATTCATCCGTGAGGCCTTCTTCAGTGAGTACCATTCTAGAAGCATCATTGGTAATGTCTGAGATGATGTTGATTATTTGTGATGGGAGTCCCAGCTTTCTCAGCGCTAAATTGCTCATCCAGAATTCAGCTCTGTCAAATGCTTGTTTGAGGTCCAGGTAAACTACGTGAAGGTCTTTGTCGTATCTATTGGCATCCGAAATTACTTCATTCAGAATTTGAAGTGAGTCATCTATGTTTTTATTCGGAAGAAACGCATCTTGAATGGGAAAGAGAATGGGGTGAGTGTTAAGTATTGTTTTGAGACGGTTAGCAATTATTGTGTTAAATAGTTTAAGACCCGTTTCCAACATTGTGAGGGGTCTAGAGTTATCTATTGTACATGGTGCAGAGGGATTTTTAGGGATTGGAAGGATGACTCCAGATTTTGCACTCTTTGGAAATTTCCCAGTTATAAGAATGTGGTTAAAAAGTGAGACAGTAACCTCTTGAAAATTTTCTGGGCCCTTGATCCACTGCGAGTATCTCATTCCTGAGGGTCCTGGTGCTGTGGAGATACCACAGTCCGAGTATGCTTGTTGGAGTTCTTTGTGCGTGATTTCTGTCAGTAGTCTAGCAGCGGCCGTATCGGGGATTTTGGGGCTGTCCTTTAGAATGTCAGTGAGCCACTGTGGGAGTTCATCTGGCTCATTCGGGTTAGTAGAAAATAGTTTTTTATTTTTGTATTCATCTAGTGTTGTGTTTAGTCTTTCTGTCTTTGTCTCAGGTATCTTTCCATCACTACCTGGGGTAGCGGCTGCACCTTTTTCAGTAGGTTTCATCTTTCCCATGACTGTGTCTAGAAACCTCGAAAGGTTAGTTGAGAAAAGATGCTGCAAGGCTTCCTTTTCTCGGAGATTGCGTCGTTCAATGTCAGTGTCTCTGCTTTTCTGAAAAGCATTTCTGATAATTACATAATTTTCATGCAGACGTGATCCCCATGTGGCTGCCGTTTCATTGTGTTTGGGTTTGAGCGAGGCAAAAGGTAGCGTGCGGGCAGCCTTTTTGGCTTGCTTAGGAATGTTGCTTGCATGAGTTCTCGTGTCCAAATATTTGATGATGCGGCGTACTGTGTTTAGCCATTTGTATATATAGTTAGATACTGCTGATGGTTTTTCAGACCTCCCAGCTATGTTCAGATTCTTGGTGCCAAAGGCGTCACTTGCCGCCTGATGTGCCAATTTGTGCAGGGTATCCCATGTCGCGTCAGGGTGCATTTCCTTGAGGCCAGTGCCGCCGTTTCTAGTTGCTTCCGATCCATTTTCCATTTCGAGTGTGTTATGTAGTCTTTCAGTGTAAGACACCCAGCCTGTAGCGTATTGGAATAAATGGGCGGTGCAATCTATTTTTTCCGAATGCATCTCAGATCCGTACAGGTTCCAGAATTTAGCAGGCATATGGGGTTGTAGGAGAATATTCCAGCTGGTCATGTGCTCATCTGTGTTGGATTTCGTGATTTTCTTAACTTCCAGTGAGCTGAATGACAGGTGTCGTTTGAGATAGGCATTAACATCTTTCTTATTTAAAAGGTGAGGCGAACCTATATGCCAGATGTTATCTTTGTCGTTATGGCCTAAGTTGAGACCACCTTCCGGCATCCCCTTTCCTCTAGAGAGTAGGTGAGCTGCATGCCATGGGCTATTAAGGTGAATCCACCATTCCTTGGGTTTGTTGTGCCATTTAAGACATTGTTCTATATTGTCTGTCTCTTTATTTTTAGCTATGAGCTTGCTCACTGTTATGGGGCTGCCGTCAGTATTATCCCGTTTAAGATCGAGATCAGTGGTGTCACCCTTGATGGTGCTGATAGCGGCTCTAGCTTTGTTTTTATTGATGCACGCGTGCACAAGTTCATTTGTGCTGTATCCGTTTGCTTCGAGAAGTCCTACAATATCTTTCCTGTTTATTTTTCTTTTTGTATCCTTATTTTTGTTTGTCATTCTAATTGGGTACCCTGGGTACTCATCATGTGTGGTTTCCTTGGCACCATTAAATCTAGGTGTTGGCAAAGTTGTATCGGTAGAAATCTCCGGTTTGGTGTCGTTTTGAGGGAGCTTAAATTCAGCCCATACTATCCCGTGGTCGGAGATGATATAAGGGTTTTCCTCCGTCCATCCTGTTTTAACTGTCATTTCTGCCATAGTTGTGTTGGCCATGATATGGGTGAGTTTTGCTTTTGAGTTTTTGGATATGACATGTGTGAAAATTTCCGTGTTTTGATTACGGTCCATTATCAGTTCATTAAGAGAACATCTGTCATTGTTGAAATAAGTTAAAAGATGCTTATTCTTTTCGACATGCTCTTGATATGACATGTAACTTCCACCTGACACCCGCTGATTTGGGGTAATGGTACAGTTTTTGTCACCTATCTCTACGTAGGCCTTTTTTGGATTATTTCCTGCCTTCCCTGCCCAGTCAGTAAGTGTGTCATATAATTCCACTTGTTCCTCTACTAGTGTAGCATCATTCATATAACCGCTGGCTATGTAGAGCTCAAAACCGTTATTTCCTGAAAATTTGGTCATTACTGCTCTCTTTGCATCTCCATCGATTGTGGTGACCGAGGTGGAAAGTGGTAAACTTTTCGGATTCCATAGGATCATGGAACCAATGGAAGCTCTTTCATTTACATGAGACGTGCGAAATTGGATTCCTTTTTGTGTCATTAGGGTTTTAATTAATGCAAGGTTTTCAGTATTTACCTTGGTTTCTGATATACATATTATATCAGCCCGTCCGTCGATTAAAAGATTGCAGATTGTTTCTAATTTGATTAAACTGTCTTTATCTTCTTTGTGGTGTCGGAGGCCTCTCATATTCATACCCATTATAATCAAATTGTTAGAGTGTTGTGCGAGTTGTAGTTTTGTGAGTCGGTCTAATTCTTCTGACTGTTTCATGGCGCTTTTGTGTTTTGCTTTTTGTAGTATGCATCTGCCATCTGCGTCATAAATGTTCTCAATATCAAAGATTTTGTTTGTGCATTTGGTTTTAAGGATTATTCTCTTTTGTTTATGAGAGTGTTTCCTGCGGTATCCATATGTGTGGGGTTCACAAGAAGGCTTTCCTTTGCCTGAGATGAGGTGATTATAAGCAGTGTGGGTGGATTTACAGTCTTTGTTTTCAGAATTTGGCTTTGTTGGATGTGCATCAATTTTCGGAAGGTGAGTTCTCAGTGATTGTCGTATGGTCGAAATGGCTTTGTTATTTTCATGTTTGATTATCCTAGCTTCTCCGCCCGTTTGTGGTAGAATTCTAATATTTAGGTTTTCAAGTTCGTATAGTAGGTCTCTGTTTAATTGTGCTGCTGAGAAGAATTTAGTGTTGTGCAAGATGTGAAAGGCTTTGTGGGCTAGTGTAAAATTGAACACCCCCATGTTATTCGGATGTACTCCCAGTTTCAAGGTTATGCGGTGCACACTTAGGTCTTGAGGGAGAAGTGTGAAAATGTCTTTCTGGTATTTATTGTTAGAGATATCAAACTCACAGTGAATAATCTTTCTTTCTGGAATGATGTGGACTGCAGTTGACCATATGTCATTAGTCACAAGAAGATGAATTTGAATGTTGGTGTTATCCGTGCTCGAGGTGTGGTGATATTTCCTATGCGATTCGATGGCTTCTGAAACAATTGTTTCATTAGTGGTGTGTGTCTTCCATTTCAGTCTAAAAGTTTCTATCAGAGTTTCTATCTGCTTTTTAGGTGTGGCACCTCTACGTGTGAGGATATGGTGGGAAGGTGAGGTCATATTTGGGCCGCTGATTGCGGCGTCGTTTCCAGCGTGCTCCAAGTGTTTGAGCTCCAGTGTGTTGCTGGTATTCTTGGCCAGCAGTCCTATTTCTTTCCTCATTTCTAATCGGTATTTATGTATTTCCTTTTGCATTGCTTTGTCACCATACTCCCCACTACATAAATCAGATTTTAGGTACTCGAAAAATGAGGTCTGGTGCGAACCTCTGTTCCATTGTGCCCATTTGAAGGCGGTTTTTGCTACCCATGTGCCACAGTTATATGTGTCTGTTTGAAATGTATCCTTGCTAATGGCAATTGTGGATTCCTTATATTCTGTAATGGTTATGAAAAATTTCAGCCAGGTTTTGAGTGCTACCTCAATCATATTAATGGTTTCTCTTTCGGCTTTATCTCCAAAGGGGTCATATATGTAAGCTTCTATTTTCCCGGATGATGATAAGCGGATCATTATAAGACGCCAATGTATATTGTCACACACGCCTATTTGTGTGTGACCATATTTCTTGAGTCTGCTATTAATAAGTTGTGTGAGTTTTTGGTCCTCCCCTGTCATCTTTAGCATCATGCCTGTGAGGTCCATAGGGGCTATGGTACTCAGGTCCCGTATTTTCATTGCATCACCAACATGAGTTGCATTTAACCACCCCTTTTCTGAAAAAAGTGATTTCGTGGCCATTTTAGTTTCATCTACTGCATTATCTTCGGTGCTTGCTCCACCACTTAACATCTGCTCAGGTTCAGGCATATTATGTTGTTTGGTATCGTTACCCTTCTTGTGGTGGGTTCTTTCCGGCTCTGTCTTTCTCCTTTTCTTTGAAGTCGTACGTTCCCTTGCCCTGCAAATGTCGCACTTGCTACTGCAATTCGCCTTTCCGACGTTCGCATCTCCAAAATACATCGCTATCTTCTTGTGGCGGCATATCTTTTTCTCATCACAATATTCCTTCATGATTTTCAAGCGTTCATGACCCACATCTTGCGTTTGTGCGTTAGTAAGGGACGAAGCAAGCTTATTAAAATCTTGTGCCGAGTATAGCAACAAACATGTGCTATCATTTCCATCTCTACCCGCTCGTCCGATCTCTTGAACGTACCCATCAAGTGAATGCGCCATAGAGTGATGCACAATCCACCGCACATCTGCTTTATCAATTCCCATCCCGAAAGCCGTCGTCGCCACCACTACCTTGGTCGCCCCTTGCATCCACCTCGTGTACACTTCGGACCGCTCGAAATCTTGCAGATCTCCATGAAAATGTCCAGCTAGAATTTGTTGTGTCGTGAGCCAAGTTGATAATTTCTCACATTGCTCCTTTGTGCTACAGTACACTATACCCGACGTTCCCGTCCCATCTCTTTCACTTTGTTCGATGACGAAACTACGAACTTGTGCCCACGATTCCGATACCGCCGCCTCGCCCTCGTTTACGATGACCATCCCTTCTTTCTTTTCAACGATTGAAATATTCAAGTTCGTTCTCCTACTAGAGCCCATGAACTTGTCAGCCTGGTCTAATTTCAACGTTTTAATGATATCTTTTGTCGTCTTTTTTTAGGCCGTGCCGGTGAACGCACTGAAGGGAACACCTCTATATGTATCTCGAAGCTCTCCCAGGCGGCCATACTCCGGGCGAAAATCATGCCCCCATTGACTGATACAATGAGCCTCATCAATAACAAATCTAGCCAAGTGGCCTGACCCATGTAGACCACTTAATACCGCCCGCAGCTCGGTGTCTGTCATCAATGACTCCGGTGTGACATACAAAATTCTAATTGTTTGCTCCTTCAAAGCATGTAAAATCGCCCTCTTCTCATTACTCGAGCAACCGCCTGTGAACATAACGGTCGGGACTTCCTTTTCTATTAAACTACGCACTTGATCCTCCATCAGGGCCAGTAACGGCTGGACAACTATTGTCACCCCTCGTGATAAAATCGCAGGCAACTGGTAGCACAAACTTTTCCCAGATCCGGTCGCTAGCACCGCTAAAAGGTCATGTTGTGCTAAGGCAGATGTACATATATCCTCTTGTGGCGGTCGGAATTCTGAATGCCGGAACATGTCTGTATTCACGAATCCCATTAACTCGGTTTGCAATGTCGCATCCTCCATATCGAAGTACCTGAGACAAACACATAACCACACAACCCCACTCACATGTTGCCATTTGCCTATTTCCCTATCAAAGACACAATGTGGATACCCGACATCAAAATATCATTATCGATCACCTGAATGCTTACTATCAAATATCGCTAATCACCATCCACCATCATAACACTATCATATCCATCATCGACGCCATGATCATCGTCCTCGCTCTCAGGATCCATATCAGGAAGTGACGTCGCCAACATCTGCAGAGCGTTTTGTCGTAGACGGTCTAGTCCAGTCCTCAAGCGTACCCCCATCGTCATCATGCGTTGCTTCAACTGTACTATCATCTCCGCATCCAATACGGCTAAATCCGCCACGGTTCGAAGACCCAACTTCAAAAGCGTTTCCTCGGATCGCGGGCCCACACCGGGCATTTCAACGATTGGTGTGTCCCCCTCGACCCCAACGGAACCATCTGATCGGGAAGTTGGCGTAGGTGTCAACAAAGATGCAAAGTTGGACCCACCAGGGAAAGACAATTTGGAAGTCTTCACGGACCAACTGTCTACCGTCGCATCCCCGACATCTGGATGAATCATCCTCGCCACAAGCTCCCTCACATTGGCATCCATGACTCTGCCTTGTTGACAAAGTCTAAGATGGTGAAGCACTTCGGATTTATTCCGATTTTGGGCATAGAGCTTCCCATCCTCGGCTTGATACCAACGCATGGAGTCCTCCGTGGCTTGGATGATTGTTCGCAACTCCTCAGCCAACTTATGCTTGAGCGAGTTGATCTCATTTGTAAGCCGCTCATAATCCGTTGTCTCAGAAGTAACCCTCTGGCGGTGATATTCCAAGCCAGCCAGTTGTATCGCATCACCGTCTTTGATAGACACCCGCACGTCTCCAAGCAAGAGATAATCGGCACCAAGTGCTTGTGTCACCAATCCCTCTTCGCCGCTCCCAAACAAAGTGCGCTCCACATCACGAGCATGCAGTGGCTGCGCTCCATCCAGATGCACTCGAACAAACTCATCCACAGCCAGTTGGTGAGCAGGCGTGCCTGCAAACCCAAACCTGTCATCACACTGATGACACGCTGGCTGAAACTGCCCCTGACCCTACCCTCCGAGCCTAAATGGACCGTCCCGACGGCTCACAAAGCCCCCCGGAGCCATCGATATGTCAAAACGATCGGGACATGCACCGCTACAAGATGGCATATTGCATGATGGCTGATTCACAACACCTTAATCACCAAACCCAAACCTGTCATCACACTGATGACACGCTGGCTGAAACTGCCCCTAACCCTACCCTCCGAGCCTAAACGGACCGTCCCGACGGCTCACAAAGCCCCCCGGAGCCATCGATATGTCAAAATGATCGGGACATGCACTGCTACAAGATGGCATATTGCATGATGGCTGATTCACAGCACCCTGATCACCAAACCCAAACCTGTCATCACACTGATGACACGCTGGCTGAAACTGCCCCTAACCCTACCCTCCGAGCCTAAACGGACCGTCCCGACGGCTCACAAAGCCCCCCGGAGCCATCGATATGTCAAAATGATCGGGACATGCACTGCTACAGGGTGGTGCACATGCCTGCGGAGACCAAAAAAGCTTTTTGGACATCATCTAGTTCACTTGTCGGAGTGAATCCACAAAAGGCTTGCATCTTCTCCATCATCCTTCGCCGTTTCGATGTGTCGGCATCGTCGGCGTCGGAGACAGGTGTGGGCACCACGAGGGTTGGGGATGATGGTTTCCAGTTAAAGACCGTGGCCGGATTGATGGCCGATGATGCTAATCGAACCTCCACCTCCGCGTCCACGCCGATGATGTGCACGAACTCCGCCTTCGCGTGTGTCGCATGAATCGCTAGTTCTCGCTCTCGAATGACCGAGATTATTCCAGCGGTTTGCTTAAATACCGTCCCTGTAGTGTGTGCTTCCACATCCAAGTATCGGTCTGGAAGAACTCGTTCATCGGTTGCTGCTCCACCCCCCGCCTTAAAGTGGTCGATCAACGACATCTCTCCACTTTCCACGCTGAACATCTTCAAGGACAGGCACATTTCCTTCACCTTTTGAATGTCCTCCTCCATCTTCGGGTGGTTGTGGCCCTTCAACCGCTCGATATGAGCGCGTTGCAGAAAGCGATTCGTGATGGTCTGCAATGGCGTCACCAACACAGAGACTGCCTTCACCCACGGTGCTTTGGCATGCTCCTTCGACACTTTCTTGTGGAATAGGTTAGTGTTCTCAATCCACACGTCGATCGGAACATTCTTTTCAGCCACGCCACTCAAGCTGACGGTCGACATGTGCCGCAACGCAGCAACGAGTCTGTACGGTGATGTCAACAAATCGATGAGCATGAACAACGTCACGATCACATACTTCACTTTGAGAGTAAACTTGAAGATATGTACTGCTCTTCGCATTATGCACTCGATCGTCATGATGTCGCACACGCGTATGGCGCGCCGCAACTCGAAGTACATGAAACCGTATTTGGTCAAGATCTGAGTCCACCAAAACTTGGCAAACTTGTTCTTCTCACATACAATCTCCATGTACGCCATCAGGTCGGAAACCTTGGTGTCCCCATGCATGTCACCGTTCCCCGCGTTCATATGCCGCTCCCACTCCACGATGACGGCCGCCCACATGCCCATGGTGACCACATGAAGGAAGTCGTGATGCACCTCCATAACACCCTTTTGTGCGTCGCGCCGAACCTACAATGACAAACCCACTAAAACATCTCGATCCCGAAACCCAAACTTGTCATCACACTGATGACACGCTGGCTGAAACTGCCCCTAACCCTACCCTCCGAGCCTAAACGGACCGTCCCGACGGCTCACAAAGCCCCCCGGAGCCATCGATATGTTAAAACGATCGGGACATGCACCGCTACAAGATGACATATTGCATGATGGCTGACTCTCAGCACCCTGATCACCAAACCCAAACCTGTCATCACACTGATGACACGCTGGCTGAAACTGCCCCTAACCCTACCCTCCGAGCCTAAATGGACCGTCCCGACGGCTCACAAAGCCCCCCGGAGCCATCGATATGTCAAAATGATCGGGACATGCACCGCTGCAAGATGGTATATTACATGATGGCTGATTCACAACACCTTAATCACCAAACCCAAACCTGTCATCACACTAATGACACTTGGAGATATGTAAAGTAAAAATAAGAGGCTTACCTTCAAATAGACTCTTCCATAGCTTGTTGTGACTTGGTGTGCAAGTTGATACGCCTAATCTTGTCTTCTTCATCATAGGACCCCCCAACCAAAGAACCCAATCAGCCATGGCCAATAACGCAAAGTTAATGAGGTTTAATGAAGCAAGGGAGGTATGTATCTTATAGGGGGAGGTGTTACCTTTCGAAAGAGCCTTCAAGCCCTTAGTTTGAGGCGGTGTGCAAGATGCTATGGCCAATCTTGTCCACCTAGGTGTAGCCCCCCCCTGCCCAACAACCCAATCAGCCATGGCCAATAACGCAAAGATAATGAGGTTTAATGAAGCAAGGGGGGTATGTATCTTATAGGGGGAGGTGTTACCTTTCGATAGAGCTATTAACCGTGAGGTTTCATGAGGTGTGGAAGATGCTATGGCCAATCTTGTCCACCTAGGTGTAGCCCCCCCCTGCCCAACAACCCAATCAGCCATGGCCAATAACGCAAAGATAATGAGGTTTAATGAAGCAAGGGGGGTATGTATCTTATAGGGGGAGGTGTTACCTTTCGATAGAGCTATTAACCGTGAGGTTTCATGAGGTGTGGAAGATGCTATGGCCAATCTTGTCCACCTAGGTGTAGCCCCCCCCTGCCCAACAACCCAATCAGCCATGGCCAATAACGCAAAGATAATGAGGTTTAATGAAGCAAGGGGGGTATGTATCTTATAGGGGGAGGTGTTACCTTTCGATAGAGCTATTAACCGTGAGGTTTCATGAGGTGTGGAAGATGCTATGGCTAATCTTGTCCACCTAGGTGTAGCCCCCCCCTGCCCAACAACCCAATCAGCCATGGCCAATAACGCAAAGATAATGAGGTTTAATGAAGCAAGGGGGGTATGTATCTTATAGGGGCAGGTGTTACCTTTCGATAGAGCTATTAACCGTGAGGTTTCATGAGGTGTGGAAGATGCTATGGCCAATCTTGTCCACCTAGGTGTAGCCCCCCCCCCAACCAAAGAACCCAATCAGCCATGGCCAATAACGCAAAGATAATGAGGTTTAATGAAGCAAGGGGGGTATGTATCTTATAGGGGCAGGTGTTACCTTTCGATAGAGCTATTAACCGTGAGGTTTCATGAGGTGTGGAAGATGCTATGGCCAATCTTGTCCACCTAGGTGTATCCCCCCCCTGCCCAACAACCCAATCGGCCATGGCCAATGACGCAAAGATAATGAGGTTTAATGAAGCAAGGGGGGTATGTATCTTATAGGGGAAGGTGTTACCTTTCGATAGAGCTATTAACCGTGAGGTTTCATGAGGTGTGGAAGATGCTATGGCCAATCTTGTCCACCTAGGTGTAGCCCCCCCCCCCCAACAACCCAATCAGCCATGGCCAATAACGCAAAGATAATGAGGTTTAATGAAGCAAGGGGGGTATGTATCTTATAGGGGCAGGTGTTACCTTTCGATAGAGCTATTAACCGTGAGGTTTCATGAGGTGTGGAAGATGCTATGGCCAATCTTGTCCACCTAGGTGTAGCCCCCCCCTGCCCAACAACCCAATCAGCCATGGCCAATAACGCAAAGATAATGAGGTTTAATGAAGCAAGGGGGGTATGTATCTTATAGGGGGAGGTGTTACCTTTCGATAGAGCTATTAACCGTGAGGTTTCATGAGGTGTGGAAGATGCTATGGCCAATCTTGTCCACCTAGGTGTAGCCCCCCCCAACCAAAGAACCCAATCAGCCATGGCCAATAACGCAAAGATAATGAGGTTTAATGAAGCAAGGGGGGTATGCATCTTATAGGAGGAGGTGTTACCTTTCGAAAGAGCTATTAAGCGCGTGGTTTCATGAGGTGTGGACGTTTTTAGGCGTGGTTTGGTGCGCCAATCCTATGGAGAGAGAATTAACCTATCAGCCATGTATAGTTCCATACCCACGCGCATATTTGAAGGATGCGACAAGGAAAAGTGGAAAATATTTCACCTTAGGACTAGTATTCCGCGGTCGCGCGCATCCACCCGTGCAGATTTGCGCTTGTACGCCACCAATCACTCACGCATTTCGTGTGCGCAAAACGCGCTTTTGGAGCGACCATTCTCAAGGATGCTTACGGTCTAAAGACACAAGATAAAATTTAAGCGTATCTATGGGGTATTAACTCTTGGAAAATGTTCGCTAGAGGTCCCACAAAAAATTCTAGACATCTCAATAACGTGTCGAAAATCCGTTCTGTTGCGGTCCGTGCGGCAGTTCGGAAGAAAAAAGGTAGCGAAATTCAGCCCAAAACACGAAAAGAACCAGAGTTTACGAGCTGCTTTCCATTCTTGTCGTGTCGAAAATCGCGATCGGCCGCGCAGCGGCCGCAGCTCGTAAACTCTGGTCTCAGCCAGAGTAGCATGTTACGATATGTTACGATATTTGCTACGTGGCAAGCGAAGCGAAGGCACGAGGCGCGAGGGAGAGAGAGTGAGTGCGTGGTAATTTCTATTGGGGAAAAATCTTTAGATTGTCCCCCTCTTTGAAAAATCCGGTTTTTTACAGGGTTCGGCGTTCGTTTAATTCGCCGTAAAAAACGACTAATAAACGAACGTTTAGTGCGGCTTATTAGCACTTTTCCCCTTTGGGTTTTGTAATAAACGGTTAGTAAGGTTGTAATAAAGGTTAACGAAAATGCTTAATAAGCGGGACTTAAATTTTGATTTTCCACCCGTTTTTCAAGTATGAATCATGTGCACGCAAAGACCGCTTCAAGGGGAGGGGGGTCTTAAATACGGAGTGTGCGGAGCTTGCGGAGCTTGCGGAGCTTGCGGAGCTTGCGGAGCCCACGCAGGTGAGATGAGGTGTCGCGAATGCGGAATCGCCTATATGTTATATGTATGCCAAGTTGCCGCAGCCGGAAAGACCACGTGAATCGAAAGTTATTCACGGTCAAGAAACCCTATTATTTACGGATAGTATATAGCCACAAGAAGTGGGTATCGGATTTTGGGTTTTACTTATCCTATCACAACAAACAAAATATCGTTGTGTTCGTCTATGAAAGACCTATATGTATGCCAAGTTTCAGCCGGAAAGACTGCTGGACTTTAGGTTCAGGGTTATTATTATGTGAGATCAAACACGCAGTCAAGCACTACAAGTCAAGTGTGCAACGCTCGCATATGTCAACCGTGAAACTGTGAAGCTATACACAAGATACTACGAAGTGTTATAGCTTCCGCTGAAAGAATGTGATGACAGCCCCTAAGGTGTCAGATGTGGAAATGACAGATGCTATGAACTGTCTGACTACCGAAGTCGATATCGGAGATGGCGCTGATGACAGTGAAGAAGTCATAGTAGTCGAACCGTATCGGTGATGACACAGATGATGATGACACTGTCGGCGTGCCAAATCCAGCACACCACCTCGAGTGAGGTGGGCAGACCAGAATGAATACACTCATACCAATCTCCAGTCCAGACCAGAAAGAACCACAATCATGCCTGCCAGGGCTGAAAACCCCAAAAAGCTGAACAAAGTCCACACGGTCCTGGCAGGCCTATCAGCTCCCTGTCTCTAGTGCCAATCCTCCACCGGGGGAATAGTATGCTGCTGTGCCCTGAGGGTCCGCACACCACGGTGTCATGCAGCCGGATGCTTCGTCAGGGACATGACAAGGAGTACCCGAAGGCAGGTCCAAGTCACCCCGTCACCGTCAGACTTACAGACAAGGGAAGATGTAGGGAGGGTCACAGCGGGTGGAGGCAGAGGCTCTCACGTACGAGACAGGTGCCGGTCACGGGTCCCCGAAGGGAATAAAGGTCGTAGGAGTCAAGGCACGGCATGCAACATTCACATAACAGGTCATGTGCATGCTTGCTAAACCTCTAGGCTAACTGTCAATCTATCAGCTGGTTGTTTTCCGTATACATATTTTCAAAACCAAATCATAAAGTACCTGCAACAAAGTACCTGCAAAGCACAGTCAGAAACAAAACCCAAAACAGGACAAATCAGAGGGTACTCACAGTCAGATCATGCTGCTGCTTTCTGAGTAGGCCTCCATGTCGAAAATCCAAAAGATCTGACAGCCTGAATCACTGCATTTTGCATATCCATGTAGCTGTCAAAGAGCATGTTGAAGTATGGCACGGTGTTCTTGGTGGGAGGAACCGGCTTGGTGTAGGGGTCAGCCAAGTTCTTCTCCGAAGGCACCCTCCAGCATATGATCCAGCCCAGTCTGACAAAGTCCCTGAGCATTTGGAATCTGACCAGAACATGTTTGATCTTCTGGGACAGTGGGATATTTTCTGCAATAGATCTGCATGCATCATTATCCAGGAGAAGAGGAACCGGAAGCTCCAATCTGGGGCAGGTTGCTGAAGCTGGAAGGTATTCTGTGCTTCTCATATTCTGATAGTCCACTGGCCTGCGGTCTGAATCTGAATAAATCTCGAGCTCATCTGTCACCGACTTGCCATCAGGCCTGACACCA
>LGRX02019017.1:0-20591 GCA_001247695.2 Cymbomonas tetramitiformis | reverse complement strand
ATCGGGCGAGCAGTATGGCTTGTCATTGGGGCAATGGTGGAGTGAGGATCGTGCGAGCAGTATGGTTTGTCATTCGGGCAGCAGCTGGGGAATCGTGGCAACATCACGAGGCGAAGGAATGTTCGAGCAACCGTGATCAGTGAAACAGCAAGCACACAGACGAATCAAAGTTATTAGAACAGTGTTTGGTAGTACGTAAAAACTTTACTATGCGCAAGTATGAAAGGAACATGAATTTCCCTGCTTCTTGCTAACTTTGACTTTCCAGTCAGAATAACATATTGTTAAACAACGCTCGTTCATTCCACTAATAATAGCAGCAGTGGACCTTACTCGGGGCCCTCGGTGATGGTGCTGACGTCTCCGCCTTCTGCTTTTCCCAAAGAGTTAGAAGTTGTCTATTGCCGCAATCATTTGAAACCCAGCCAGTGATTTGATCCTTATATGCAGTATTTAAACTCCGTTGACACTACATTCCAACTCGCTCTCTCCACTACTGGGCAACCCCTCAGCTCGGCTCCACATCCACTGACCGTTCACATGCCTAATTTGAACTCCAGTGATCCACACCCTTGCCTCATCCAATGTTCTCTGACTCTGCAATTTTGCGTTCAAACACACTTTGGTCTTGCATGGTCCTCCTCCACCGCCATCACCCCGAGACTGCGGGTCGGGACCACACACCAGCACCGTCACCCCAACCTCCATCGCCATCGCCCGCCCCCGCCTCCATCGCTGTCATCGCATGTGGGAGATGGCGTATGCGGTGGAGGAACACAAGTATACTCAAGTAGTACTTGGGTCTTACTACATTCGGGGGAGTCTCAAACCCTCAGTTATTACCCCGAATCGACTTTTTTGACCTGGAAAAGCCGTGCCGAAGCATTCTGTGAAGGCACCTCGGGATGCAAATATATGTCGCGGTGTGGCGCGATGCTGGCTACCGGCTGTAACCGCTGTATAGCACATGCCCAAATATGCATTCTTCGTCTTCTACCTTTTCATTTTCAATGAACAATCCACCTCGACCTCCATCGTCCCCCCCACCACCGACTTCTCCTCCTCCTCCATCGCCGCCGCCACCCCCACCATCTCTATCACCCCCCTCCCTCCATCACTCACTAAGACTTTTAATTCAAGTCTACATTCCACGATCCTGTTGGCAACACCCGCTTGATTTTCTCTTCAACTAATTCAACGGCGATCTTCCACTAATTACAACACTTTTTGTGTTGATGGCAGTGTACATCAGCCCACCGGAGATGTCATGCGCGGCTACAAGTGCCACATACTGGACACGTCCGTTTGGAGATGTTGCTAACTCTGTTGCTGGCGTTGTTGACTGCCATGATCAGTGCAAGGCCGCATCTTACGTATATTTTGGGTTAGAGTGCCCACAAGCATCGCAAATTCACTGTCAGTGTGCAAATTCACTTGCCGGGAGTTCTCAAGTTGACAACAGTCAGTGTGACAGACAAAGCTACTCCGGTAGCACCCATTGTGTGGGGCCCTTTACGGCCGGAAGTTACATGCTCGGTGCTCATGGTAGAGGTTCTGTGTATCTCACAAACGCGTCCCCTCCTCCTCCGCCGTCCTCACCCCCCCCGTCTCCATCGCCATCGCCCCCCCCACCTCCACCTCCGCCAGGTCCTCCTCCTCCGCACAGTTGTACAATGTTGTATGACACGAACATGTTTGGGAATCCCAATTATGGAAACCTCGGTGGCATGCCAATCACCTATCTCACATCTGCGGCCGGTTGCAGCGAAGCATGCACAGCTAATGCAGCCTGTGAATTCTTCGTGTTTGTTACTGGAAACAACTTTTGTTATCTGAAGGAAAACTTTGACTATATGTTTAACCAAGCGGGCTTGATAAGTGGTTATGCATGTCCATCCTCGCCACCTCCTCCTCCCTCACCACCACCTCAACCTCCATTGCCATCACCCCCACCGCCACCCCTCAACCTCCACCACCTTCACCCCCACCACCATCTCCACCACCGCCATCGCCACCCCCACCATCTCCATCCCCCCTCCCATCTCCATCCCCCTCCATCACCATCCCCCCTCCATCTCCATCGCCCCCTCCCCCACCTCTATCACCCCCCACCATCGCCATCGCCCCCCACCACCACCATCTCCACCACCTCCATCGCCATCGGCCCCCTCCACCCCTTCACCTCCACCACCATCGCCTCCACCTCCATCACCGTTGCCCCCACCACCATCACCATCGCCCCCACCACCACCACCGTTGAGCCCCCCACCATCGCCATCACCCCCACCGTCACCGCCATCGCCACCCCCGCCACCGCCATCGCCCCCATCACCATCGCCCCCACCTATGACCAGCTCCCCAACCTCAATGCACCCGACAACTGCTTCTCCCATTACGACTGCACCTACCACCGATGCTCCTACCACGGCCCCTTCAACCGGTAATAACCTGTGTGCAGGTCTCCTTGCTGTGCACACATGCCCTCAAAAACCATGCCAGGCTTGCCTCACCAATATGCCCTCAAAGACCATGCCAGGCACTAGCCAGTAAATGCTTGCCTCATCATAAACATCACTGCCTGGTGCATTATCGATCGGTATGAAAGTCATCTCCTGTGGCTACGGGGTGCCAAAGGAGTCGCAAGGATGAGCATACACACACAGGCTGTTTTTAGGGTTTAGGGTTTTTAGGGTTTAGGGGTTTAGGGTTGATGTGGGATGTGGGCTTGGTGGTGGAGGGGTGGCTCGATTGGCGGAGGTGAGCCGGCTCCAGAGACACAGCAGCAGTGCGCCGGCAGGACAGCCAGAGGGGCTCAGGTGGCCCAATGAGGCTCAGGGAGCAGAGGGGTGGTCCTGCGCGTGGGCGTGGTGGTGGAGATATGGCTCGCGCAGCTCGGGGGGCAGGCATGAACCGGCTGCAGGCACAAGGCGGCAGTGCGCTGGCGGTGCAGATGCAGAGGGGCTCGGGTGGCTCAGCGAGGCTTAGGGGGTCCCATTCTTCACTATTGAGCTCCGGAGAATCCGGATGAATGTCCCGAAGTGTGTGTTGAATCCTTTGATCCCCGGCGTGGGTACATAGTGCAGTCTCCTGTGGCTTCAGGGTGCCAAAGGAGTCGCAAGGATAAGCATACACACACACATGAGAATGTACCCTGCTATATCTGTGGAAATGTGAGGGCTTTGTTGCTTGACCGGCCTAGTAATGTAGAGTTAACACACTTTGGAAACATTTTCTCATCGCTGAGGAACGTGGTTTCTTGAATAAATACTTCGAAGATAAATACTTCGAAGTATAGGGGTTACGATAACAATGGGAGTGAGTTGAACACAAAGAAACATCTGGTGATCTAATTCACATTATCCACACTTACACAAGGATCGCTAGAATTAATTCAACGCCTATGTATCATTGGGGCATGAAATGCCGTGAAACACTAAAATAATTGTGTATGGTGGATTGTCACACAGGCACACCTACAGATTCACCCATTACATCGGGACCGACGATTTCACCAATTACATCCATACCAACTTCGTCACCCATGACATTCTCACCGACGAGCTCGCCAACAACGATGTCCCCAACGTCCGCATCCCCAACCACAGCAGGTGAGATGTTGAAGCAAGCGGACTGAAGCCGGGTGTATCCCATTACTCTGCATTTGCACATCCACCTGCTCCCGATGCCGTGCGCCGTGTTCCCCAACACCGCCTCCTCGTTGAACCAGCTCACAACACTGAACAACCTCGGCGGCCTTACATCCCCCATGTTTGGACTGGTGTTGGCACAAACCCGTCTTCGCAAGCATGGGCCTCCCACGCACAACCTCCGGGCACCGTGTCAATTCCGATGCGGATAACACGCATTGCCTGCTGCTCGTTACCGCTTCCCAAGCCTTGACTTCCAAACAGTTGTCCACTTGTCGTGTGCCGAGCATTCCGAAAGGCAACGATACTGTGTGTGATAGGCTAAATCGCCACCTCCACAGCTCGAACCTCCACCATCTAACATAGCTTGCCACTCCTGCCCCTAACACCAGCCGCATGGTACCTTGGCGCCGTAGCTACACTCGAACACTCCGTGGTTGAGCCGAAACCTGAGCCATGCGCTCTTGATGCACAGCAGTGAATGGTTCGGCGTTGTTCATGCCTACCTGGGTGGGGCCCGTCGCTATCAAAATTCCGGTGTATCCCAAGCCCTACCAATAGTTCACCAACCGGTGGTCTTCCCTGCAACTGTTCATCACTATCACTTCCGGCAGCGCGGCCAACGAACTACCCTGCCCCTTGAACCGAGTGGGGGAGCTAATTAGATGCCACCTGCTGCCGTGAAACCTGATTGTAAGAATAATGGGCATCGTTCCCGGGAGCCCCACTGGGGTTTAAAGGGCTACCTTGATTGGCGTGTGTCAACCCCCACCAACCCCCATCCTGCACCCCACTCAACGCCCTCCCCACCAACCAATCCCACAATCATGTTCCAGTTCTTCCCCAAAGCAAGGAGCTGCGCCGAACCCGCCTGCATGCCCCCACCACAATTCATCAGCCACCTCGTCCTCAGCCAAGAGCATCGCCTCCTCCCTGGTAAGGCCTCCGCCCTGTTCGTGAGTCCAAACACCTCTGCTCCGCATCATCGGCCGGGCCCGGCAACAAGAGGTCACCCGTCCGCCTCTGCCAGAATACCCTGGACGCTCAGGTGGTAAAATGATGAGGCAGCTTGGCTGGCCACACCAATGAAATCTTCAGCAGATCGCGCTCCCCCTCCTGCTTCCACCCTGTGCCCTGTTCCCCCGCTGCCCATGGACTGGATTCTCAGCATCCCGTCGTTTGTCCCCTATGCTTCACCAGAGCATGGTGTGATGCATGCCATCCTTCCTACCTAACCTGGCCCATCAGAAACCTCCGCGGTCTGCCTAACATGAAGCGTGCCCTTAGACCATTTGCGTCTCGCTACTTACGACATTCATTTCCACCCGCGTCTTCCCAAGCCGTGTCCATCAAGGCCAATCGCGCCCCTTCAATCTGCTGAGTCACCTCATCCCCGCGAGCAGGGTTGGGGTCTCCATCCCGCCTCGCGGCTCTGCTGCCGGCTTGGCACCGCCCATCTCCAATTGGGTGTCCTTCCCGAGCCGGTCGGATGAACAACCCCCTGCCCCCCCGCACCAGTGCAAACAAGAGCTGCCGGATCCACCTCTCCGTCCACCCCATTGAGCAGCCAGATCATAGATCTCCTCGTCCACCTCCTCTCCCTGCCACATCTTCCTCTCTGCTGTACCGGCTCCCCTTGAAACGCCGCAGTATCTTCTTCAGAACGCCACCGCAGCAGGCAGGCCCTATCCCCCCATAAATCATATACTTCGTATGTTAGCATAAATTACACACCCCCACGCCAAAGGGGTGCGGGCGCACATCCCGATATGCCGTCACCTTGCTTTCCTCCAATCACCTTGCTGCCGCCCCCGGGGCCGTCAAGGCTGCCCCAATGCGCGGGTCTGCTATCGGCCGCGCCGTGGCCGCATCAAAACATAACGTGCTGGCGGGGCCCGGCTCTGCGTGTGGACGACGCGGCGGCCCAGCATGGCTGCTCACGCTTGCGCTCCCCGAGTGCAGATGCTCCCTCCCCTTAGGGACCCAAGATGCCTGGGCCCCGTGTTCGAGTCCCCAATAAAAGGCCTCCCCGCCGCTGGCTAGTGCAGCTCACGCCACGCCTCCTCATCCTCACCCTGCTGCCCAGTTGCCTGTTCGACCTACCAGGAGTTCGATCCAACGGCATACACACTGACTGTCAAAGTTGATGCCGTCGTACCCAATGATCTTTTCTGCCGTTGGTCCCCTCGTCGGGTTGGTGACACTTTGCTTTGTGAAGGCAGAATTCGTTTCTCTATTCGGCATAGAGATGCATGGGATGCATGCGCGGCCTCGTGGATGCTGTGGATGCGCGACTGTGTTGTTGAGACAAAAATAATGCATGTGCTGCTGGATTTCCGGATGGCTGAGGACCACGGCCGCCGCCTTGCGTTGCGAATGGTGGTGGTCTACAGGACCCACACACGCTCCCTCTAGCAGCCCTACTACGACCTTCCCGACCACTGCATTCCCGACCATGTCTCCATCCACGTCAGTTCCCACACGTACACCAACAAGAACACCCACGAAAGCTCCTCCACCGCCCCCTCCATCTTCACCGCCGCCACCAAGTCCTCCACCTCCGACATTTTATATCAACGCAGCCACAGCCAATGGGAATGGCACACTGACGGCATATGCACAGGTGGGGTTGTAATTATATCTGATAGAAAACGCTAGATAGACATTTGATTGTGATGATCCATTGACATCTTGCATCAAGCAAAGAATATATATCAAAGTACGCATGGATGACTGAGGGCGAATGGGTCGTAACAAGAAATGACAACGAACTATTTGTATTTGGCAATTGGTTTTAGTCGAGCGATAGGAAGTTATTCTGGGGATTTATTCTGAACCGTGCCCGGGTGACGTCATGCATCATCGTCCGGCCAGAATACCTCGCCTTCTTCAGTCCCTCCGGCGGTCGGTGTCGACGCTGCTCACTATGTCAGAAGGTCGTCGTAGCTCTACACTGGGAGCCCGACACGTGGAAGATCGTAACCTTTTCTCAACCACAAGCGCTGAGCAGCTCAACGGGAACGGCCGCTGGCTGGACATGGGTAGTTGAGTGCGGCTGCCCCCATGATACCTTTCTGACGGGTACCTGTCTGTTGAAGAATGGAACAGACTAGTCCGATCTCTCTGCAAGGAGAGGCGGCAGGGTGGGGTGGCAGCCTCACTCGGTGTCCTCTGTCTCTGCAAGGAGAGCCTCGGTGCCCGCTTCTGATTAACGCTTTCGTGCATCTTTCGTTGTCCGACCATTGGTTTGCATTTATCGGTCAACATGTTCCATTCATCGACTGTGAAGACGACTGCATCGACTAGTGAGACTACTCACATAGTTTCATCCGATGGTCTGAGTTCATTTCAAAATTCTGCGTACACCTTGCAACAGCATATCAGCAGTGAGAACATTGACTGAGCATGCCTCTTGCTTATTCCGTGCAGGAGAACTCCACATTGACCTGCGTCCGTACGATGTTTGAGGCTGGAGTGGATAACATTTCCTTGAGCACAGCATCTGGTCCAAGCTTTCTTTCCTGGACATCGCATCACACAGAGATGTGTGAAAACAACGCGACAGTCTGCACACTTGACCTGTGTGGACTCGATGTGGGCGAGTACACTATCAATGGGACTGTCTACTTTAAGGCGAGCACTGGTGTTCCGGCAAGTGATGTACGTGGAAAAGTGATTATATACTCTGCTCCACCACCCCCTTCCCCACCACCCTTCCCCTCCCCGCCCCCGCCCCCTCCCCACCAACCCCACCTCCCACTTCCACCTTCACCCGGCCCACCACCACCAAGCCCACCACCACCAAATCCTCCACCACCCAGCCCGCCTCCACCAAGCCCACCTCCTCCAAGCCCTCCACCACCACCAAGCCTGCCTCCTCCAAGCCCACCACCACCAAATCCCCCCACACAGCCCGCCTCCTCCAAGCCCACCACCACCACCCAGCCCGCCTCCTCCAAGCCCACCACCACCAGCGCCCAGCCCTCCACATTCCCCTCCTCCTCCATACCCCCCACCCCTGCCATCTCCGCCACCATCTCCGTGCCCTCCTCCGGGTGTGGTAACCGTAATGGGAGTTTCCTCGACCATCACATTCTCTGCTCTATCAATGTCCGCATTTACTGATTCCAGCTTCAATACGTCATTCAACGCCGACTTTAACATGCAGATGGCCTCCGCTGCCGGTGTTGCCTCTTCTGACGTATCAATCAACAGCATTGCTAGTGGCAGTGCGAGTGTCTCCTCGGCAGTGTACTTCCCCTCATCTGCCTCTAATACTCCAGAAAACTTTTCGTCATTCCTATCCTCGTCGCCGAGTTCCGTATTTATCTTTGCATCTTTTGAGGAGTTTGGGAATATCACATGCTCCTTTGTATCCAGCTCTTTGTACGAGATGGTCTACTCACCTCCCCCTTCACCGCCACCATCGCCGCCACCATCTCCCCTCCTTTTCCACCAAGCCCCCTCCAAGCCCTCCCCATCTCCCTCCAAGCCCACCCCACTACCCTCTTCGCCCCCACCCCCATCCCCTCCGTGCCCACCTCCTCCCGAACCATCTCCTCCGCCACCTCCTTTCCCACCTCCCCTCCCCCCAACTACCTCCTCCTTCTCCCGATAGGCCTACTTCTCCTCATCCCTCCACCAGCGTCACCTCTCCGCCTCTCCTCCAATGCCCCCTCCTGCGCTCCCATTACCCCCCCAATCCCCACCACCTGAGAGTCCACCAAACCCAACAATTGCGCCATCGCGGGCGCCTACGATGTTACCCGTTGCATCAGTTTTGTGGAACACGAGCGCCAGTGATAACAATCTGACAAGCGTTGCATCCACGATGACGGTATCTCCCATCTCGTTGTCAAGCAATGGTGGCCTAATATCGAGTCCTCCGACTGCCGCGCCTTCTAATAACACGTCATCACTGTCTGACCACATAGCCTCACTATCCCATCTCACACAGACACCTACGGCGAACTCATCACTGAACAAAGATGGCAAGCTTCCACCGCCACCGCCACCGCCACCGCCACCGTTGTCGCCGCCGCCATGCCAGCAAATGTCACCGGACCGTACGACATGCCGAGATTGCCCTGAAGGAATGCGAGGGAGTTTGGACACATACTGCCTGCCCGTCACGAGCTGCGAGTATGACAACGGCGGGTGTGACATTCTGACTGAGTGCAGCGACGACGATGCGGAGCAGATGTGTGGGGAGTGCCCGGAAGGCTATGCTGGATCCGGGGCGACCGGGTGCGTGGATGAAGATGGCTGCCAAACGGGGCCAGGCCTCCATGGATGCTACACAGGTGGCTGTGTCGACGTGGCAGCACCAGGCATCGGATTCTCGTGCGCTCCGTGTCCCCCGGGCATGGTGGGAAATGGGAGTACGTGTCGCGAGAACCTTTGTTCAACAGGTACGAACGGTGGATGCGGTCCTCTGGTGGCATGTGTGATGGATATGCAGACCGACGCGGTGGTGTGTGGGGCGTGTCCAAGCGGGCTTGAACCAGTGACGGAGTCATCACCCTCGATTGTTGCAGGAGGATTTATTTCTCAGCAGCGCTGCGTTGAAGTGGATGGATGTGCTAGCCAGCCGTGCTGGAGCAGTGACAATGACGCCCGCCTTACCCAGACGTGCGAAGACGTGCCCGCGCCAGGAACTGGGCGCACCTGTGGAGAGTGCCCGCGTGGTTTTCGGGCAGGAGCAGATGGAGAAGGCTGCATTGACATCGACGAGTGCCAGGAGCAACCCAACGGTGGCTGTTGGATCTCAAGTGAAGTCGCCGGATTGAGAACGAGCTGCGTCAACGTCCCGGGAGCAGCCTATTGCACGGCATGCCCAGAGGTGCGCACATTGCATAAATGCAATTCTGATGTTGCGCGGATGAGGTGTTGATCACTTTCAAGTCAAGAATGCATATATCTACATCCGTCGCATGCTCTACCGCATCCAGCACATAGACGCCACCAGATTTCATCTGTCCGATCCCCGTTGACTCCAGCTAGAGGTTTATCGCAAACCTGTTCGCTGCATCGAGCATGTATGTCCTACGGGCATGTCATCGAGCGCATCCGCATGTGCATGCTATCACTCGAGGGATAAAGCTGATCCAATCGTTCTGAAAGCGCTCTTAGGGATAAATAAAGAAAGCTTAGAATCCGATGTACTTTTGGTATGATTGTGACTGCCTGTGCCTCTAGCCTCCTGTAGCTGACACTGGACGTAGCTGAGACTGATGGAAGCAGCGGATACAATTCCCAAGCGTAAACAGCTGAGCTGATTCAATCTATAGTATTTTATATTTTTGGGACACGAGATACGTGGCGACTGTCACTTGTGCTCAAAGCCGTCTCATCGATGCGGCGCAGGTTGACGGAAGAAGCTTTCTGGGCACCGGAGAAACAGACTGCCGTCCTGGAGTCAGCTGTGACGTGGGGAATGGAAACTGCGACCAGCTCACGGACTGTAGCCCAAACAGTGTTGCCACGGCATCGCAGTGTGGCGCCTGCCCTCCGGGCTATTCTGGCACGGGCGACACTGCGTGCGTCGACGAAGACGGATGCGCTCGAGATCCATGCTTTCCTGGGGTGGAGTGCGTTGACATACCTGCCCCTGGCGTCGGCCGGACTTGCCAGAGCTGTCCTGAGGGATATCGTGGCGATGGTGCCACGTGCGAGCTCTGTACATTGTCAATCCGTATGGACCCAGCAATGAGCACCACTGTCAATGGGAAGATGAAGCGATCACAGCAAAATCAGGTTGCAGCTGTCTTCATGGGATTGGATGAGCCGGGCTGCACCCTCTCCCAGGTGTGGCGGCGCGCATCTTCACGCCCCTTCCAGCACGCTCAGCCCTCGATGAAATGACGACGTCATACGACGGGTGATGACCACCATGCATCATTGTCCTGTACGGTGTCACTTTTGTATGCATCTTATTATGTGTGTATGACCCTTTGACCGGAGGTCAGGTGTCGGGGCACGTAGCTGGTTCTATCTGACCCATAAAAAAACATGCGATGAATCATCCGGGCATATCGACGGCATGAATCGGTCTGCGCTGCTCGCCCGTGGGTGGAAGTTGTGATTCCATATTTCTATCAGACTATACGGGGGGGAAACTATCTGGTATGAATGGATAGGATATATTGATGGATGACGAGTGTGCCTCTGATCCCATCCTTAACATATCATATTACTATTATTATTTGTGCGCTGTGGTCGATGAGACTGATAATGACGCCGAAGGAATATTTTGAGAGCAAAGTGTGCCCTTGCGATCTATTGCAGTCACGTGCATAGCCGATAGGCAAATTTCTATCACTAGCAAACGTTGGCAATGCCTGATCAATATCCATCATGCATCGGATGGGTATCGATGTGACACGGTTCCCTCTGTCATTATCCAGTTCCTGCTTTCTACCTCACCCTCCGTTTCTGTCACGTTGCATCCGATAATGAAAGTTGGTTCATGAAACAATCACATGCACGCTACGCTAGCTACTATAATTATATACGAGCAAGAACAGCCACTGACATGGTGGTGTATTTGGGATGGCGTGGGGGTTCATTTGCCTGTACATTTTTGTTGATCACAATAGGGAGTGCGGTATATGTGGAGAGGCGTGACCTCGGATGGAGTCGCGGCCGACCTCGACTCTGATATCAACAAACGTGAGACCCTGCTATTGTACTTACCAAAGGGCACCTTGACCACTCGCGTGCAATACGCAATGCAGCTCACTGCAACCCTGAATGGCAATTCCAAGGTAACGGCGGCCGTTGGGACGCACTTCTCAGTGATCTCACAGCCCCTGGTGGTGCTCATTCAAGGAGGCGCGGTCAGAACCGGAGAGGGCCTGCCGGTGGAGCTCGATGCGAGCAGCAGCTATGACCCGGATGGAGTGGATGGTGAGATGACGTTCAGCTGGACGTGCGCAAGGATCAGCAACGGCGCCAGCAATGACACCGCTGACAACTACTGCCGGGATGTGACAGGCCGGCTACTTTCGCAGAGCAATTTGATTGGCCCTCGATTATCCCTCGCACTTCAGGGTAGCGCTGAAGGCGCGGAGTATCGCCTCATCTGTCTCGCGAGGAAGGTTCTGAGAACAGCAAACGCGAGCACAATCTTAACCATAGTCCTGGAAGAGCTACCCGTGCCAACGATTGTGCCCCTCCTTCACCGAAAGCACGACGCTGGCACGAAGCTGACCTTGACCTCGCAGGTGACGTCAGCGCACCCGGAGACTCTGAGCCTCACCTGGACGGTCGAGCCTGGAGACAGCGCGACCCCCGAGATAGCCAATCTCACCGAGGCGGCGTCCACACCATTGAACTCTTTCGATCTGGTGATCCATCCCAATGTGCTGGCGGAAGGAAGCACGTATCGTTTCAAGCTCTCGGCCGCAGATTCAATCGGAATCGCGTGGATCTCGATGGACGTCACCACAAACTCCCCACCTCACTCCGGCAAGTTTCGCGTCACTCCCGCAGAGGGTTTCATGTATGAGACCGAGTTTCTGCACGAGGGGAGTGGTTGGGAGGACGACCCAGAGGACCTGCCGCTGTGGTTCCAACTGCGGTATGCTGTGGTTGGCGCCTCGGGTGGCAGCGCACCTATGATGCTGACACAGTGGCAGCCATCCGGCACATTTCAGCAACTCATTGCATCATCTGGCATCGAGGAACACCTGAACCTCGTGACTGTCCACCTGTTCGTGAAAGATTCTCTCGGTGCGGCCACCTCAGCAGCGCAGAATCTAACGGTGAAGCCGCTTGCAATCCAAAACGGAGCCGCGCAGGAGCGGTACGTGGAAGATGCCCTAGATGGTGCCACCCAGGCGTTGATGAACGGTCAGGATCCCTGCGATGCTGTCTTGTCTATGGCGTCACTGCTCAACGATGCCGCCACTGCATCTCAGAACAACTCAGCATCTGAGAGTGAAAGGAGACACCGATCTCTTCTGTTCGACGATGCTAATCATAACCGCCGTAAGCTATCTGGGGGTGGTGGAAGCATCCTGAACACTACCAGGGAAGAAGAGGCTCGACTGAGAGCCAGCCAGGTGCAGCGAGAGACGATGATGAGTTTGAGCATGGAGGTGTGGACGAGCCTGCTGCCCATGTCCACGGACACGATCACCCGCGTGGCAGAGTTAATGGCGTCCGTCGCGCAATCGCCTGTAGAGCTCACGGCCGCATCTCGATCCGATGTCCTAGCACTCGGAGACTCCCTCGTGACAAGTACCCGTGAAACGCATCACGCATCGTCACTATCCCCCAGCAGCAGCACTGCACCGCTGCTTAGCGCGATAGCTGCCCAAGCCATCGCCGATGGTCTGAGTGGAGCAGTCTACAGCGTGGCAGGGACCAGCGACCAAAACGTCGAGGTGCCCGCGGCGGTCACGGTCATGCACGGGATCGCTTTCTCCGCCATGCAGCACATGGTGCCGGGAGAGCAACCGGCGGTGGTGGCCTCCAGTGCGGTGTCATCCGTGGCGCAGTGCGATGACATGACCTCGGACGCGGCACGTCTCTTCAACGAACCGCTGGAATCCCCTAGCGGGGTGGTCGTGGCTTTTCCGCGCTCCTTAGCAAGTGCCCTCCTGGAGGACCCTGGCGCATCGTCAGGTGTGGTGTACACCGCACTCGTCAGCACGATGATTGATCCGCACAACACCACCACTGGCAGCAGTAGTAGACGTGAAGACGGCGATGAAGCTAGAGCCAGCAGCAGACGTATTTCTCTGCTATCGTCATCCGGCGAATTGACGAGCGGCTACATGAGTTCCAACGTGACGTCAATTTCGTTGTACAATGGGACGAGGGAGGAGGACGCCCTCAGAGTGTATGGCCTTGAAGAGGCATTCACCTTCTCCCTCGCCTTCCGTGTGCCTAATAACAGTGTCGACGAAGTGAGTTTTCAGCCACTGTCTGACGTTCTGGGAGCGGATATGCAAACTGCAGCCATGACCGGGCCCATGGGGGCAGCATGGGAAGACAATGCCAACGGAAATAGTGCACATACAAATTCCCACATCACTGCTCATCAGTGCGTGTTCTTCTTTGAAGGCACACGCGGAGAGTACGAGGCCGGCGGAGGCTATTACAGCACCGAAGGATGCACAACACTGCCAAACCCTCTCCCAGCCGGAACTTCGACGTACTGGCGTGAGGCAAACGTATCGATGCTCGAGGGTCTGCTGGAGGCTGCTTGGGGTTTGACGAACACCTCTCTTCTTGCAAACTGCCGGGAGGTGTGGGTGGACCACGAGGCTGCTGCACAGGATGCTCTCGCCACGGGATCGGCTAGCAAGCGCCTGCGCACTTATGTTGGGGAGGGATGCGGGATCTCAGAGCCAGGAAACGAAGTCGGCTGCTGGTGGGATTGGTGGCTACAGGCGTTTGTGGGACCCGGCTGTGTGTGGACGGACCAGCTTGGGTGCATGTGCACGCACCTGACCGACTTTGCAGCTGCGCAGAGCACGCGCTTTGGCAATAGGCGATTCCCAACCAAGGTGGAGACCTTAGACAGCACTGATGCTACGGGTTTGAGTATCGCCGGGATCGCAGAGTCGGCCGTTCTTTTGAGCGTGTTGTCCATATTCATGCTCGGGGCGGGCCTGCTATTCTGCGTCTCCAACCATTTTCATAACCGCGAGCGGATGCAGCTCTTGACGACACTCGTGAACCCGGTTGGCGGCACCTTTCGGTCACTGGATGACGTGTGGAGCTGGAGCCTTGTGGATAACGTTGACGATCCTCACCACCGCCCTTGCACTTCTGACAGCCCCACCAATACTCGGCAGAATGATAACAGCGATATGCGACATCAGGACGATGAGCCCGCGCATGCTGGTGGGAGTGGTGATGGCGGCGGGGGCTCTCCTGCCACGTCTGCCGGCACTCGGAGTACTCGGGGACGTGCGCGAAAGAGGCAGACTCTCGGAGATGCCGTAGCTCAGCTGGCAGCCACCGCGGATGCAGTAGCAGGCATTTCACTACTTGATGATGACGCCGACACTCACAGTCAAAATGGTGACAGTCATATCGCCAAGAGTATGGTAAGCTCATCCAGTCACCTGCCTCCGCAGCAGCAGCTACAAGCGGACGCTGATCAGTATGACAGACAGACGACAGATGTCAGCGGCAATAGAGATGCAGTGATGGTGAAGTCACCGACCGAGCAACTGGGGCATGTGCTTGCAGCAGACAACTGTGCATGCGCGAGCGATACTTTAATGGATACGCCCGCAAATGCCGCTGGTGGTGGTGTTGTTGGTGGTGTTGGTGCTGCTGCTGCTGCTGGTGCTGCTGGCGGTGGTGGTGCTGGTGGTGGTGCTGGTGGTGCTGGTGGTGCTGCTGCGGTCGCCGCCGCCGCCGCTGATGACGCTACGTCTGCCAGCACTCAGCTTCCAGGTGCGCAGACGAGGCAGCCACTCGGAGGCACGGCAGTTCAGCCGGTGGACGCCGGGGATGCAGTCGATGTTAATTCAGTCGACGGCCTCGATGCAGACATCTGCAATCGAAATGATGGCAATGCCGTTCGCGGCACCAACTCAGGAATGGCTTGTCATATCACAAATGGTATGACCTGCTCACCATCTTTTTACTTGCATCCGCAGCAGCAGCTCAAAGTATCAGTTGGCCAGTATGCCGGACTTTGGGATGCGAGCGGCTATAGAGAGGCAGTGGTAAAGTCACGGATCCAGCAAGGGCTCGGACATGTGCCAGCAAGCAATCATACAACACGCGATATTAATGCCACTTCATTGCCAATATCGATACGTTCTGACTGGCAGGCATCACGTATCATCCACGTGCAGACTGATGCAGCAGCTAGTAGTATGCCCACATGTAGGCTGAGCTCTCCATCTCCATCTCCATCTCCACTTCCGTTGAGAAAACATGCAACTGCAGCATCTACTCTCAGAAAGCATAAAAATGTTCCGCGTGTATGGCGGAATGGTGTCACGGCCTTACAGCGCACTATTGCCCATCTTCCTGCTAACGCGCTTCTCACCAGCATCATGGACGATTTGGACGAGGCGCATGCAGAGTCGGGAGCGGCATCTGATATCAGTGATATAGACGATTCCCATCATACAACTGGCGGTGTCGCTGTCACAGAGTCATACTACACCGCGTTGCAAAGCTCCAGCTTCACAGAGTCATCCTACACCGCGTTGCAAAGCTCTTGTTGCGATGGTAGCGGCCTAGCGGTGGAAGGCAACGCGGATTGCTTCCTTGACGTTGCCACAGGCGCTGCGGGCGTTGGCAAATTTCAATCAGACGCTTCATACCCGTTGAGTGAAATCGCGTCCTTGCGCGCTCAACACTCGCAAGTTGAGAGGCCGGCGGAATCGGCAGACACACTGACGAGCATGTGGACCTATAAAAGCGAAGCCAGCATCGTGGGTTTGATCGCCGGGAGGTATAATCGTGCAATGGCATCCAGTAATCATCAAGAGAGTGACTCGCGCGACTCCATCACCGCGGCGGAGCAAGATCAGCGCCGCTTGGGCCCCTCCCTCAAGAAGTCACTGTGGCAGAGTGCAACTACGACACTAACCCTTCTAGCGCGACTTCGCGGCGGCGACGGCGGCAGTGATGATACTAGGAATGATGACCGCGGCAGCAGAAAAAGAATAATCCGGCGCAATAATCCGGCGCGAATGATGACGCTGCGGAAACCTGCGAGCCAAAAGAGACGGAATTGGAATCCCTTTCGAGCGGTGGGCGAGTCAGATCCGCCTGGCGATGATGCGAGCAATGAGGGGAGGGTATCGTATCTCCCATTTCGTACCACTGTCCAAAAGATGTCCATCTTCAAACAGAAAATCAGGGTGTTGAATGCGAGGGCGTTATTCAAGACAATGCGGATCAACGTCTTTCGACTCCAGCTGTGCATTCCTCTGAACTACCTCGAGCAGCTGGCCCTGGATGCAATGGGTTCGCTGGATGTGTCAGAAGCGGTAGTGCCAGGAGTTGGCAGCGAAACCAGAGAAGTCCATTCGTCGCCTCAGGCCGTCACAGAGGGCATGGCCGGGGTTGGCATCGAGCCGATCTCACACAAGGGCAATGCTGGTAGCCAGCAGCGGCAATCAGGGAACGTAGATGCAGAGAAATCACTGTCCTCGAAGTGGACTCTATCAGCGAAGCGGCGGAGTTCATCAACGAAGGGGCAACACAACAATTTCTCCTGGAAATATCCTTCCTCGTGGAATAAGGGTGATAGATTCTCCAGTAAGAATATTGGCATGTCATCCAAGAATATCAACGTGCTCAAGACGTCCGTCTCCATGAACCAGTTCATGCGCCATCAAAGCTCGCGGAAATCGATCAGCGCATTGGTAGCGCGGCAAATGCAGGCGGAATGCAGCGATGACGAAGACGCCGCAGATGCTGATGTTGGCGAACATCGAGGCACTCACTCTCTGTCGCACGCAGGCGGGAAGCTCTCTAAAATGAAGAGTAGAAGTAGCGATAAACAGTGGCAGAAGCGGCACTTGCCGGTGGAGCGGATGCTGGGCACTGCTATCGTGCAGGCCTTCCTGAGCATGAACGCCATCCTGAGCAAGGAGGACGTCAACAAGCAGACCGCGCAGGCCAGCCAGCTGCCGTGGCAGATGCCCTGCGACCGCCCATTTTCCTGGTAAGCATTACGTATTGTCCCTGTGTATCAGCCGCCGCGGCACAAACGACGCCTTGCTGTGACCGCTCACTGCAAACTGCATCAGCAGGAGGCTGACACGCTGCTGCCTCGGACGTCTGGCGCCCGCTTTCTTCCTCCCTTGAACTGGTGCGCGGAAGCTGGCGAGTCGCTATACGTTCTATTTTCGACTGTCTAGTGCTTGATTTGAAAGGGCTCTTCCAAGGCAAATATGAATCTTGCGACGCCTGCCTCATGTTTGTTCATTTATACGACCAGATATTTATACATCACCATGACAATGATAATGGACTTTACTGCCACGAAGATGCAGGCTGGGGTCTGAGTGTATGTGTGTGTGCAATCCCGTCGCACATCAACTCTGCACGCCTGAAAACTTACTGCTTGCAACTCGCTGGGTGCAAGCTAGTTCCTGGATTGCAGTGCTAATGATGTAAGGTGAGCTGTCGTGGATGGCAGGTATGCCAACACTTTCAAGGTGCTCATAGACTCCATCGGAACCGTCGGGTGGTATCAGCGGAGTCATCTGTGGAACCTGATTTTCTTGCAGCGATCCGACGGCTCGTACAAGATGACCATCCACCTGGCTACGGTGCTCAAGTCGGGGAGGCCGCTGGAAGACTTGCTGATCAATCCTGTGGCCCCATTTGATCCAGTGGTGCTGGAGGAAAGCATGCCCAGTCAGCTGCTAGAGGCACTTGCCCTCGATGAAACGCTGAACAACACGTCAAATAGCTCAGCGCCCACGAGGCATGGTTCACCGGGTTCGTCATATACGGTGGCACACGATGTATGGGCAACGCTGTTGGTCGTGCAGCGCTTGAGGACCTTTCCCTTCACCTGGATTGAGAATCCCGACGACCCAACTTGGAACCACGTCACTATTCAAAGCAAATCGGAGGAGTACATTGCTCGGCAGTGCCAAGAATATCCCGCCCTGCAGAGTTGCCTTCCAGATCTGGAGGATATTGCAGGCAAATACATGCATAAGTGGACGGTAAGTCTCCGCAGTGAACACGGATCACGTGCATGAAGATGAAGGAGCGTATTAGGGTTATATTAATATATAGGGTTGTATTAGGCTGCATATTAGGGTTTCAGTGTCACTTTAATTAGTTGACAGGGTTTTATTTTAGTGGTTTCCCATTTTTACACTTTATTGCATTGTTCATACATGCCATTGCCAGCAGAAGCATCTGGAAACATGCTGTGGGGATCCTCCAATCGGCTGCTTCCAACACTCACTGCATCTACGGCGTGCGGGTGCGTTGCGCACGCGCTCGTCCATTTGATGCATTTTGCTTTTTTGGGTTTCGGGGAACCCCGTTTTATTAGGTTTACAAATCTCAACACTCGTAACCCCTACACGTATACGGCACTTTATGTTCTAAGTATGGTTGGGGCGTTGCGCTAAATCGCCCTACTTGTGGTTAATCTCACTGCATCCCCCTCTTACCAAAAGCAGTAGTACGGCATAATGACGCTTGGCCATGAATACAATAATCATCATTCGCAAGGCACGCGTTTCATAATTATCAGGACGCGGCGCTCTCTCACATTCACATCATTATCACAGGTGACTAAGAAGGTGGGCGTGGGAGGGGCATGTTTGGCTATAGGATGATCACGAGACACACATCGCAGACATGTACACCTCCCAGCAGCTGTCTCAGAACGAAATGGAAACCAGAACACAGTCGTTTCGGGAAAGGTTTGGCCGAGTTATAAAGCCTGATAAAAAGGCGACGAAACGTGCAAAATCCGTGGGGACCTCCTTCAAACGTGGCGCCATCCGGGTGGTCAAAGCGCATCCACTCACGGCCATCTTCTTGGTCACAGCAACGGAGCCGTTCACCCGGTCCGACCGCATCCTGGTGCAGGCCAACACCTTCATCTGCATGCTACTCTTCGCGGTGTGGTTCTTCTACTCCAAGGCCGTGAACTGCTGCCGCGAGCTGCGCACGCACTTGACCTGCCCGAGCAGCTCCGATGTCAACGCGCCCTGCCTCGGCTTCCCGACGTGCGCCGCGCTCGTGGTTGGGGAACACGGTGCGCATCATTGTTTATACACTCGGCTCACTCATTAAAGTAAAGCCAAACTCGCATATCGCCATCTCCGTCGTCCGCTCACTGAGTTCAAATAAATCAACCACGCATTCATGAAGCATGCACCTTAGGAGTGCTACAAAGTGGCGCATCAGCATATAATTATATCTTGCCAAGAGTATCTACAGTGCAAACCATCCGACAACAATCATATGTCATGTAAATATATCCGCTTACTTTGTCTGATGATTCGTTTATCGAAGCCCCTCGCAGCATTCTCACATTCCCCTGACAGGATGGAAGCTCAGTGCCAGTATCGCGATGTGTTCGCCATTTTGGTAACTTGGTATGCATCAATATGTAACTCGGTGCGTCACGTAGTATGGTGCAAGTGAGGACACTGATAATGACCACGCGCGTGCATATCAAATCACTCTCCATTAGTTGGCCACGGTGTCAGGGGCAATACCAGTATAGGGCCTCACAATATCCCGGGTAACGAATACATGATGTTGCCTGCAACACGGATGTGGAAGCAACGAAAGAAGCGCACAGTGATGAGCAGGCGATCGGTTATTAATAGTTAGTTCTTATAAAACACTTTCTTATGTACGGTATGTGCTCGCCAGATGCACGTAATAAGTGTGGAGTGAATCCGAAGTGACGATAAATCCCAACACCCATGATGCGCGCTGTTATCTCTCTCTATCTCTCTTTAAACAATCTCAATTCGAAGCTCAGTGGTAAGCTAAAATACCTGTATATACTTTAATTCTGATGCGATGATTGGAATTTTTACAAATCCGACTATCATCAAGACACCACCTGTCTGAAACAGCACCCAGTTGTTTTTTACTTATAATTATAGATTATTGACTGCGGATGTTATCTGGTCCGCAGCTGATGGAGAACCGGAGGAGTTGACGATGGCGAGCGGCAAATTTTTATGCACAGCATTCCCCCAGTCAACGTATGCTGGTGCGTCCTAAACTCCACGCATATCAATACGTGTTCCACAGCCGCCGCTGGTCATCATACTATCGTCTTATGAGCACACGCGCTGAAGTGTCCAGCATGCCGTTGACAATCATCACCCCTTGCTGAACGTGAGCCCATTTTGGTGCTTCGATCTCGGATGCTCTCTTGTTCCTCTTGTACTGTTGCGCTGGAATACCTGCATATAGTAGTCATCGAGGGGATCGGCCAGCCTCTCCTGCTGCATATAG
>LGRX02019016.1:0-10457 GCA_001247695.2 Cymbomonas tetramitiformis | reverse complement strand
CTGCCATATGACCACTTCCACGACTCAGATATGCTGGAGGTTATATTGGGGGTATAACGCCGTAAATTAATAGTTGAACGCCCCCCCCCCGGTTGTGCTTGATATTGGATGGATCAAATGGAACATTCAGACCACCCCTACATTTCAAAAACAATAATCCGAAAAATGAAATCACTTTGGCGGGCAAACTGGCTCACTGCACACCGTTAAGGCGATGCTAAGGCGAGCATTTTAATTCGAAGCGCTGTGCACGGCTATACCTCGCGAACTTTTCCAATGATTTTGCGAGCAGGTTGCGAGCAGTTTGAACTTAATTATCGTAGCTGACCGGCACGGATGCTGCGAACGCATATTTCGCCATTCGCGGTATGCGTCCTATTTGGCACTGTGCTGACGAGCCTACTTGCGATTAGTATGCCGAGCAGGAAACCGAAGGCGTGTGCGGTCTTGAATTTTCCGATAAGTGATAGATGTTCACGTTGCACCTCTAAGAACGCAGCGTGCAGTAACGCGCACTTGTTGCCCCAGCAAGAACCATATGATAGCGAATGGCGGCTTCTTCGTGGGGCGCCAACCTCGCTCATCCCACCCGAGGCGCCAACGTTGCGTGACCAGAGGGGGCAGGATGCGATCGCTTCCGCTTCGACAACATCCAACAATAAAGCTACTACTGCCAATGCCGCGAGACGCGCATCATCAGCTGAGAATGGTAGAGAAGTTGGTAAAGTCGAAGCCCCGTTAAAGTGGACAACAAAGAGACGGCGCACAACACCAGACTCGCGGTTAGCTGACGGTGCGCACATCATTTCTTTACCAACATAAAGTTATTATGTCCAGTATTAAGTGTGGATGGCCATCTCAGTATGCACGCTCTAACTCAGCCACGCGCGCGGGCATGCATGCTTATGTGAGTGGCGTATGCTCATGTGTTGCATTATCATCGATGATATGACTGGTGTGTGTACTCGGCATGCAATGTTGTCGTATGGCATATACAATTATAGATAACGAAACAAAGTGATACAACGAAACATTCCTCGTTGATCGAGGAACTTCATCTGCAGCCACCATTGAGGACAAAGACGCCGATACAACCCTGGAGCTTGGGTGATCCACAACGTAAGTCGCCGGCGACGTTTCATTCCGAAGCAAAAACCGAAGGCATAGTATATCCGCCTCGACCTCGACCATCTGGGGATATCATAGAAATCAGCCGATCCCAAACGTTCACATCGCGTGACACATGGCAGATTTGTAGCTCAAATGAAGGCTGAATGTGGGGCTGATCGATGGCAGATTTCGAACTCGAGCAAAGGCTGAACGATGTGGGGCTGATCGATGGCAATGTACGTAATATTGATGTATAATGATCGATGCCGTTATTCACAAACGACACTCGGCTGACTAATGAACGATGACCCGACATGCAAGTCCACAATTTTGGCACAGGGTGCACATGTGTTGGCGCGCATGTGCAAGCACTGCATGCATGCGATGATGCGCGCCACCTGCGTGCATGTTGCGCATCGCCATGTATCCACGCGCGCGGGTAGTGATCCTGAGCATGCTCTCGCAGTGGCAACGATGTTTCCGCTGCCAACGCGTTTGTGGTATTGTCGTGCATACGAAGAGCGGCAGCCCATTTGTGATGCATGCAGGCTGTTCTAATACATACAATGTGTGTGTGTGTGTTTTGTAGAACAGGGTCATGGTGGCGGAGATTGATGAGACGTCATTCGTGTACGTGTATAAGTGTGTGATGATAAAGGCGTTTTACAAATATGCAGGTTGATCGTAGGGGAGCGAGGTGGATGCGACGTTCTCCGTGCTCCGCTTTACAACATCTTCGGTTGGTATATTAGTGCGAGCTGCCTCGTTGTTACGCATGGTTGGACATTGTATTACGTATGTGTGCGATGAGAATAAGCGCGTGCAAACACACACGCACAAAGCACACAGCACAAAGCATTTTTCACATCAACTCGATCACGAATTGTTAATCTGAATAAGTATCCCATCAAGGCATTTTTTACTCTACCCAGCACAAATATATATTGTATCTCGGTAGGCTCCTTTTACCATCATTGCCACATGACTATATCAAATAATGTTGCCTCAGCGTGCTGCCTCGCACGCGCGCACACACACACCACACACACCCACCGGACGGTGAGCATCATATCAAGCCCGTTGATACTTGATCGGCTGATGAACGAGGACGACGTCCACATGACTTCCATCAGATGTTGGTCCGGGTTCAATCCCCGGCGTCCTGCCAAAGTGAAGTGTGCTTTCACGGTTTTCAGGCCGGATATTGTTTAATTACACTCTGGCTTACTATTGTGTGCATATTGCATAATTACTTCTTAAATATAGAATATACATGCGCACGCGCCTTTGTATACTGTGTGTGTCTGTGTGTGGCGCGCGCGCATGTATGTGTGTATGGCACGTGTATGCATTGGTACAGTGTGAGATAGATTGTGAATCACATGTCCTGGTGTGTGTGTATATATATATTTATACACCCTGCCATATATATATATATATATATATAGTAGGGATCTCACTCTACATCCCGCTTGTAATACAAATCATCAAATTATAATGCCCTGCATGAATTTTACAACACACATCACGCTTACACATATACATCGACAATGCACACCGACCGGTGATCTGCCATAGAAAACATGGGACGGAGATCAGTTATGAAACCATCACTATGAGCGTCTCTGGAAATCAAATAATATGATATGTACAGCCTCATGTATACATTCGTGATAATCATGTATATATATAAAATCATTATGGACACCTATACATTCATATGCAACCTACACGACAAGCAACAATTATATTTTCAAGCGTGTAGTGAAGTAACGTGGTATACACAACACCGCGCAATTGTATGATGAGGCATATATACATATACCACGTATGCAATGTAATTGGACAAGCCAGGTTGTGTCTATGCACACACACACACACACTCAATGCACATGTGTGTGTGTGTGTGTGTACGTAGCTAGTCCGTGTGCGCTTGTGTGATAATCACATATTTTTTAGTAAGCAAAGAAGTTAACATAACACATGCCTGCGTATTTGCGTATTTACACGTGTGGGCGTGTATAATGCTTATAGATATACATACGTTTACCTAATCTGGTATTGGATTCGATCCCTTGTGTCCCGCTTAGTATTTTAAGTTCAAATGTCTGCCTATGTGCGTGCACGTAGGTGACTGAGTATGAAGATGTGAACAGTGCTTACTCTGCTCACTAACAAATTCAGTTTTATGTCGTCAATTTCTCTTGATTAGTCTGAGTTAGAGTCAGAGCGCAACCAATATAATGGGGAATATCAGATAGATATTGCATGACTGCAAGCCATGGCTCAGCCCCACAGCATATATCAGTGTACAAACGCAATACACCGATGCCAACTCACCAAGTTGCCACGCACTCACAGCAGGTACACTATTAATAGCAGCTTGTTTTTTGGCAGTTCGTCCATCGAGAATAATGGCGTCCATGCAAAACCAAGTTTGATGTTGACATTAGTGTGTGGGTGTTACGAATTATGAATAAAGCAGCCCACATTATTTATACCTGGATACTTTTATTGATAATAGATCAGGCAAGCGTTACATAGCAAGGTGCAATTTGCTGAATTATGGCCGGAATCGCTATTTTTAGTATGCTAGTCCATTTCACACTACCTTAAAATCCTTACCAGGGTGCTTTTGAAATCTAATGAGCATATGGGGACATCATAGTAGATTGATTTCGAATCATTAAAATTGCTGGATGAGAATGATGAACTGATTGAGGCAAGCGTGCGCAAGGTGTGAAGTGCTAACTTGCGGCAGAAATCGCCAATTTATTATATTTTACTACTTTAATGCCTATTACCCGCAGCTTAAGGTGGCTTAAGCCACCTTAACTTGAAGGGCTCATTGGGGCTTCCTCGGCGGTGCTTTCAAAATTTGGAGACCTATGTCGTCAAGATCTTGAGCTGCTCTTTCTGCAGTGTCTTATCAAAAGTTTGATCTGAGTTCATCTTGGCCCTCAAAATCTCGATTGAAGTAGGGTGGGTATTTCCCAATTTTCCTTAAGATGGCTTAAGCCACCTTAAGCCAATTAGCTCACGGGGGCTTCCTCGAAGGCGCTTTTCAAAATTTGGAGACCTATGATGTCAAGATCTCGAGCTGCTCTTTTTGCAGTGCGTTGCCAAAAGTTTGATCCGAGGTCATCTTGACCCTCAAAATCTCGGTTGAAGTAGCATGGGTATGCAAAAACCGGAAAAAATCGCTCAAAATTCACTAAATATTGCACCCTCTTGGATACTTCCCAAAATTGCTCACCGGGAACTTGGGCTCGCCGAATAGTGCATATAGTTTCTAAAAGAAGACATTGTCGCCGTCATTTTGAGCTTAAAAAATCTAGTTTCCGGTACCGATAGCTCCCGCAATAATTGAAAACGTTAAGGTGGCTTAAGCCACCCTAAATCGCTGTTAGGGTGGCTTAAGCCACCCGAAGGGTAATAGCCATTAAACATCTAATCAGGGCGCGCTTAACATGTAATGGGCATGTGATGACATGCAAGATCGACCTCACCGTATACAAACCGGCGGTCGTTGATAATGATAAGCTGATCAAGACGTTGACGGTGTGCAAAATACTAAATTATTGTCGAAATTGCCATTTAAGTCCATTTTATGACCTTGAAACCCTAATCAGGGTGCTTGAAAGCATGTCGTGAGCACATGGAGACCTCAAAGATCGATCTCCCATTATTTAAAAAGGGTCGGTTATAATGATAAGCTGGTCGAGGCAAACGTTGATGCGATGTAAATTGCTGGATTATGGCCGAAATCGCCATTTGAGGTCATTTTATGATCTTAAAACCCTAATCATGATGATTGTAAAATGCGGTGTACATATGAGGACCTCAGATATCGATCTCCCCTTGTAAAAACGGTCAGTGAGATTGATAGGTTAATCAAGGCAAGCGTTAACGGAGTGTAAATTGCCAAATTAAGGCCGGAATCGCCATTTGAGGTCATTTTGCAACCCTAAATGCTCTGATTAGGGTCGTGTAACATCGAATTGGCATGTGGGCACATCAAATATCGATTCCCCACTATCGAAAATGTTAGGTGAGAATGATAACGCGTAGTGGGCACGCTTCAAATGGCCCATTAAAATTTTGGGCAGTTTCAGCATATCTGAGTCGTGGAAGTGGTCATATATCCTCCGACCCGATATCACACTTCACGTGAGGTTATGAGCCTTGACCACTTCTGTGGTGGCATTCTTGGTTGTATTTTTTAAGATCCGTCTCGCCGAACGTACCTGGTCACCCACCCTACGGTCTACCAAACCTACCTTGGCACCCACCATCCCTTCTACCCACCCTAGCGCACACCCATCGCGCAGTTTTGTCTCAATTTGAGTTGCAGAAAAGCTTACCCACAGCTTACCCACCAATTTACCTTTTTGACCTTCGACATCGCACGCGACAACCACGACCTCGACTCTCTGGTCAGCAGCACCTCTACTGCCGGAGAAATAGTTTACCGCGCGACTATTTTGACCTCACCGACGGTTTCCTCGTGACATTGGACCCCAATTTCACTTTTACATCGCTCGATTTAGTTAATTTTACGGAAAGTTACGTTGGCACCACGAACCCAAACGCGCTCTCGACTATCTGGCCAACAGCACCGCTCCTGGCGGGAAAATGGTTTACCGCAAGACGTTTTTGACTTTACCGACGTTTTCCCCGCGAGAATCTACCCCAATTTGACCTTCTCATCGTTTGATTTGCTAAATTTTACGAGAAGTTCGCTGTTCGCTTGGGAACCCTAATTTTGGGTTCGCAGATTCTGCAGTCAGCAGTTAGTGGCCAGCGACCATGTCCACTGGACCTCAGCCTGCGCGTATGGCCGCTGTTCGTTCAGCGTTGATCTCTCTTCGAGTACACCGGCAACATTCTACCATTGGTTATGGTCTGGTGGTGTCTGGTGGTGTTTGCGCACCAGACACCAAGCTCGAGTCCATCGCATATACCATCGACAACGAGTGCTTTGACTATTTCGACCTCATTCCTCCACTTCCCTCACCTTCACCTTATGCGCCCCCTGGTCTCCATCGGGTGTTGTTTGGTGGTGCTGTCACGCACACTTCACCCTTCACCATCGTCCCTTTCGAGCCTTTTCTCATGCGCTCAACCACATCCCTTCACCGCATTTTCCACCTTCGTCCTCCTCACCCCCTCCTCATCGACGCACTTGCTCTGGTGGTGCCTCACCACTTTTGGCCTTGGCACCGAACGGGCGTTGGTTGATCCCTGAACAATTTAAGAAACCCTAGATCGGAAGCTATGCGATGGACAGCTATATCTGTGCCAGCGCAGGCAGATGCCACACTAGCTGAGCTGAAAAAGGCTCCTTAGGGTTACAGATGCCGGCAGGCCTAGGATAACAGTGTGTTCATTGTACCGTGGCACTCCTGTCCTTCGGGAGGAGGTGCTGTCATGGAGAGACTGATTTCATCCCCCACCATAAGGCGGGGGTCTGTCTCCCGATTTTCCCCCTCGGAGTGCAGTGCATGTGTCACTGCCGTGACTTGCCTCTCCACTCCGTCCGTCTCCGATAGCACTAAACCCTCAATTATGTTTTATGATCCATCTTAGACTTCCGAGAGTTTTCACTGCCTGTGCCTGTCTGACCCGCATATATATATACTTCGTATATATATATATATATATATCCTCCGACCCGATATCACACTTCACGTGAATTCTATAATAAAAGGAATGTTAAAAACTCAAAAGGTTAAAGATAAAACATTATGAAAATCATTTATCAAAATGCAATGCATTTCAAATACAAACGAAAGCGGAATTCATAGATATAGCATGTTTGATAGGATGTATAGCAGTTAGAAAGTCTGGAAAAACACAAGCTATATCAAATTTATTACGATTAATGCAAGATAGCAATGCATTGGACAGATTAATTTTAACAAGTCCTACATATCATAACAATACGCATTATTTCACTGATTTACCTTTAGACGAAGAAGACATTTTCGAACCTACAACCGATGTTCCGAAAATAATTGAAAACATATTGAATGAAGAGAAAGGTTTGCCAGGAGGCATCGTCCCTAGCACCCAACCACTCCATTGGCCCCACCAAAGTAGTTCCGAAGTGGTGTAGATCGCGGTCCGGCGTTTTCGTTTTTGATGAAGTTGGTAGTCCTCATCAAGTTGCCTGTAGTTGCGTAAAAGCGCCCGAAGGTTTAGCTTGCCCTTGTAGAATTGCGACGTTTTGGTACTCCACCCGTGACATGCCAAAATATTGGACGCGAGCTCCAGGAAGTGGGACCAACCGTCTGACGCCAAGAGTTTCTCAAATTCTTGTTGTAGGCGCCGTTCACAAACGGCTGGGTCCTCACTCCACTTGTCTTGCTGCCAAGCTACCATAATTTCCAAGCAAGAAGTGGCTTGGAAAATCAAGGGAGGTAACTTGTTGCGTGAGTTATCCTTGAACGCAGGAACAATGGCGTAGATTCCGTCTTGAAGAAGAACTTGGCCGTCAAACATGCACAACACCCCAGGGGTGTCGAGGTCCGTGATGGGGATGGCGAACACGTTAGCAGTCACGCACTCGAGCATATAGTTACCGTAGGTTTTAATATCTTGAGTTTCCCAAATTATGAACGTATTGTTGTAGGCATAATTGCAGACTAATTTGTAACACGGCACGGTCGGCTGGCTAAGGTCGTCCTTCATTTCTAGGAACACCGTCTTTGGTCCCGTGCCCTTCTTCAAGTGCTCGTCCAAATAGGTTTTTACTCGAGGGTTCATGCCTTTGTTGAAGAATTCCTCGTGATCGTGTTCTCCACTCTGGAACAAGTCACAACTGTCGCCGTCGATCGAGCTTTGTATGATTTTGAAAAAAGCGTTGCAGACGTTGGACTTGTACAAGGAGCACTTATACTTGTGTGTAATATTGCCCGTTTTCTTAGCTATGTGAGGTTTGTCCGCCTTGGAGAAGCCATCAGAACACACCGCCTTAATTCTTTCCATACAACTATCGAAAGATGAAGCACCGAGCAAGGCCACCCACTCTTTACGCTCGTGCGTCCGTGTTCGCTTGCGCGTAGAGAGTTCCTCAATTCAATCCTCGGGATCGGAATCCTCATAAACTTCTCGTCCATCCTTCCCGGGGCTAGTGAACTGCAAATTTTCCTCCTCCTGGTCCATGGCACCTGTGAAGTGTTGGGGAGTGTGCTAGACAAACTAGTTGTAATTTCTTTTGGCGCTCGATTGAATTAAGCAAGGTTACATGTGACATATTATATATTCCCCCAAAATGGTCATAATTTCTATTCCCCATTATGCACTTTTCTATTCCCGAATCATTATGCTACCCTTCTCAAACTGCCACGGTTTAATTAGGCTGTTCCACCATTCGCTTTCGTTGGAAATCGAATTGACTAGACATCTCTACTTTGGTACCACGAGCAAGATTGGATGTCAGCTACACTATTATATTCAAAAATAGCCTACAGTATTTACAGTCTTCACAATCGTAGATTTCATCAAAGAACAATATCCTATTTGATGTTTTTGAACCGCACAGTGGTCTTCGTTTTTGACGCTGGCTCTCTACTCACAAAGTGTGATGCTCAGGCGATGTGACAGAAGGGTCGCGAAGATAATGCAACAGTTCGTTAGATTTGCTGAAATTTGTATCAGTCTCCTGACGTGTTTGGTTTAATTTTATTGGATGCCGATTTCCCGATGGCTTTCATTAATAGCTCGGGTGCATACTGCGGATTTCCGTCATGTTGTTCACAATCCTCGCAGAACGAGAGCAAGATGGTGTCTATAGCCATCTCATATACCTGCAATCACACAAGTAAGGGTCCAGATTTTCAGAAGCACAACTCAATGAGATTGCACACCTCAATAACACATAGCGCCTCTTTCTCTATCTTGCATGGCATCCAATATCTTGCCATGCAGCTAATGCAGCTGCCTACATATCTCTCGCGAGCTGACATGCAGGGAGCAGGGCACAAACCATGGGGTCAGCGCACCTGGAAAAATACTTCTGCGATGAAGTATGCTATACACATGGAGAGGATAATAGGAAGCAGCGGGCTAGAGAGGTATGTCTCACTGTCCACATCCGTGTAAAGGTCCATATCGGTCAGGAAAAAACACATAATCCCAGCTAACAGTGTTACACAGACCTGCATCCCACCATGGGCCATATCAAGCATGCCAGCGCAAACGCATCTGGAGGATACCCGTCACTGCACACGTGGCTAAAGCTGACTCACCGCAACTCTATCAAGGTTCACCGATTGAACCTGCTAAACCAGAATTTGCCACATGCGCAGTTGAATTGGGATCTAGCACTTCACAGGAACTCGACAATCTAACAATCCAGGGCTTACAGCGCATGAACCCGACAATCTAACAATCCAGGGCTCACAGCGCATGAACCCGACAATCTAAGAATCCAGGGCTCACAGTGCATGAACTCGACAATCTAACAATCCAGGGCTCACAGCGCATGAACCCGGCAATCTAACAATCCAGGGCTCACAGCGCATGAACCCGACAATCTAACAATCCAGGGCTCACAGCGCATGAACCCGACAATCTGCAATCCAGGGCTCCGGCGCATGGCCCGACAATCTAACAAGGGGCTCACAGAGCATGAACCTGACAATCTAACAATCCAGGGCTCTAGCATGAATCCGACAATCTAACAATCCAGGGCTCACAGCGCATGAACCCGACAATCTAACAATCCAGGGCTCACAGCGCATGAACCCGACAATCTAACAATCCAGGGCTCACAGCGCATGAACCTGACCCGGGGTGGAAAAGGACATATGAGACGGATTCTGGCAGATGGCCACTAGTCAGTCCAACCGCGATTGAGCGCTGAAGGATCTCGCACATAGGAAAGACAGGGACACGGTCGGCAAGCATCACAGGTCATGCAGTAGCGTTGAGGCACACCTTCCCAAGCCATGTCAGCATGTCGCCAACCGTGTTCACCGCCGCCAATCTCAGGCAATTGTTAACTATCAGCTGCATGAACACACACCAGACACCATGTCTCTGACCACCTCAGAGCTACCCGGGAGCACACCTACACTTAACCACGTGTGACATGCATCAGCGCGTGTGACATGCCTCGAGCATGTGTGCCATGACACCTCCAAAACATTTCAGATGAGCATCCGCATTCAGCAGTGAATCTGGTCGTTGCCAGCTTTGTTCCACGGCCACCTCCCATCGGCAGAGATTTCACCCTTGGCTGCGTGCACCTTCGGGGCATGGCCACCTTCGACCAACCTTTAAGGCATATTTCACCCATACCAATCTCGGCATATTTCACCCTTGCCTATCTCGGCATATTT